>NW_004624800.1:12223068-12287704 GCF_000247695.1 Heterocephalus glaber
GGTCCATGCTGAGGAGCTCATTGGGACTGATGCTTTTGCTTTGTACAGGGGTCACTGAGCAAGCTCTTAGATGGAGCATCCATTCAAATTACCAATGAGGTCATTCATATTTTTCAGCATGCTATTTTTGCAAAAAATACTTACTCATTTTTTGTTTGACTATTCCCTCAATACTTTTCATTGTTTGTATGGATTTTTTGGTATTTTTGTGCTTGATATTTTCAGACTCTATTCTGAAATTTTTATTTAGGAAATAATTTTAACTTTCAGAAACTGTCACTTATTCTTTGCCCCCCCCCTTTGGTATCTTATTTTTTTCCTAATGAATGAGTATATTATATTGCTCAACTTGTCTTAAAATAAAAAAGAGACACATGATTTAGTCCAGGTCTTGTCTTTCCCCTGAATTACTTCTGTTTCCTCTAGGAACAAATCCTGTTTGATAGCCTTCATCTTTCTTTTTCATGCTGCTGTATCAGTAAGAGCTTTAGCACTCTCTGCTATAATAAACAATCCCCAAATCCTTAGTGCCTTACCCCAGTGGAAGTTGTTTATGGTTGGCTTTGCTCCTCTTCACATAGAGGCCAGTGCATGTCTGCCTGGATGGGAAGCTCTTTTGGGTAGGTCTCCAGGAGACCGACTCACCTCATTACTGGCACAAGTGCTGAGAGAGAGAAGGATAGCATGGGGGAGAGTCTGTGCTTGAGCTAAGCCTGCAAGTAGTGTGTACTTTTGCTCAATTGCCCTACACAGAACTGGGCATCTGGCCTCATGAAGATGCAAAAGGACTGGGGTGGGGGTTTCCCCCACATTCCCTAGAGGATATTAGGTTTTACAGACTTAGAGAATTCTCTTTGGCACAGCTTTTAAAACTCAAATAACTGTTGATACTTAGTTGCCCAATATGTTTATGAATAAAAAGATAGGTCGGTTATTACCTGCAGTTGCCTAGTATTTCCTTTGACAGTGGTGTCCAACTCCCTGCTGACTACACGCTTTCCGTCTGCGAGGTTGGTGTGTAGACCTGCAGGCTGGCCTCCTACATAAGCAGCCTCTGCCCTGGGAGGCCTTGCTAATCTCAGGCTGACAGGTTAATTAAGCCTTACGCTTTCCCTAAACACACCCGTAGGTGTGATGGTCAGAAGGGAGCCTGACTCATAGCTCTTCTATCTGTGGCCATGCTTTAAGTCCTTCCTCCTGTTGTGACTGTAAGTCTGAGGCCATAGGAAATGCTGTGCAAGTGGGCCTGCCTCACCTGCACCTTTCTCCTCTAGCTGCTGCATCTATCTGTGTCTCTCTCCACACTGACAATGTAGCACTTCAGCCATAGCCAGCTCTGGTCTTTCAAAATTCATGCAGTCTGGTTGTGTCAATATTCTCCTTCCAGCATTAGCAATCATAACATGTTTTTCTTTTATATTTTGTATCTGTGATTTATATTTAAATAGATGATTGTTTTTATGGACAAGTAGAGGAAAATCATCTTCTCATCTATCATCTTGAACTAATAGCTATTTTATCTTAGCAATTAATATGATAATTGCCATGCGGGTGTAACTCTTTCCTATTATCATTAAATAATCTCCTAAAACAAATTTTGAAATATGAAAAATATTCCATTTCATGATATACCATGTTTTACCTACTAATTTCTTCTGCTTGAAGGTTGAGATTATTTCATTATGTTTTTTTCAAAACTGTAAACTGTTCTCCAGTAAGCAAACTTGCACTTGAGATGTTAAATGTCTGAGGATTTTTCTTAGATTGAATTCTTTGCTTGCAGTGGGATTGTTCAATATATATATATATATATACACACATACATACATATAACTATATAGTATATAGTTTTATACTCCATCAGTAAGTAGGTAGTATCATTTATAAAATCCTTGCTGATTTATTTAGACCAGTACCACTACTAGTCATGCACCTCATTTTCCTCAACTGTAAAATATTCTTTAGGAATTTAGCTATTGTAAAAAATAAACATGTACTGCCAGGTGTGGTGGTGCATGCCTGTAATCTCAGTTTAGCAAGCTGAGGCAGGAGGATCAGCTTGAGTTTGAGGCCAGACAGGGCTATATAATAAATCAAGGCCAGTTTGAACTATGTAGTGAGACCTTATCTGAAATTAAATAACAAAACAAAACAAGATTAAACATGTTCCTCCCATATGCCTCTCATCTACTAAATATATAATAAATTTCATTTTTAAAATGAAAAAATTATTTTTAATAAAGAACCAGGTGAATGTTCCTCAGGGTTTTCGTGGAAATTAAATGAGACAAGATATGTAAAAACACTGAAATATGTTATCCAGGTAGTATATACATGCTAAGCATTATCATTTTCTCTCCTTTTAGTCTAAGCCTCTCGAACACATGAGTAACTGAAATTCCAAGACCTTAGCAAGGACACAGGCACAGCAAACAAATCACGTGGCCAGCATCTGAGCTTCAGGCAGCAGCTATGACTGACTTATCCCTGAGGAAGAGCACAGAGACCAGCAAAAGATGGAGCTCAAGGGGTTTACCTCCCTTGGCCAAGCATTCAAATTTCCTTTTGCTTACAGGTTGTTCTGAGCATCTCTGTGTGAGCAGTGTATCCCCAAGACTGCTGTCATGTCCACATCCCTGTGGCTTCATGATTTTCTGTTCAGTCCCCACTGTGTCTCTATGTGGATATGACCAAGTTACAAAGAGGACACATCATGATGACCAGGGTACACAGAACACACATTTCTTGTTTGCAAGGTCTCGGGGATTTCTATAACAACTTAGTTGGAAGGAAGGGACAGAATTTTGAAAACAATAAAGTGAAAATAGATAGTGTAACAATTGTACGTAGCTAAAGGAGCAATCTTAGAAATGGAAAGGAGAATATAAAGAATGGAGAAATAAAGAATGGAAAGTTAGGCTGTAAAGTGATGGGATAAATGAGAACTTGCATTTAATAGACAGGCTGATTTCCAGATGCGCCTCTGCCTTAGCATTTTCTGTGAGCTTAGGCTCTTTGTGATGAAATATTGGTGACATAGACTATTTCACATTGAGAAACTTATTTCTTTCTTCCTCCTTTTTCCCGTTCTCTTTGATTTTTATTTCCTCGAATACATTGCTGCAACTTAAATGAAGCCATTATTTTGCAATGACTTCAGCTCTGAAATACATTTGATGAGGAGTAAGGGTCAGTAGACCAACTCAAAAGCCCTTGTGCCCTGCTTTGTTTCCTATATCTCTGCCCTGACATCAACTCTGAGCATACCTTGCATGTATGCTTTTTGAAATGATGAGCCCAGAAAATGTCCCAAACAATGACATCCTTTCTGTGTTTGCATCATTTAGGTTATGCGTTTTTCTGCTGGGAAGAGATGTTGTATAATCATAGCTCAACTAGTGAAAGAGAAGCAACAAAAAAAATTTTTTTAATTCATGAAAACAAACAAAGCCCAGAGTGAGGCAGTGTTGAGCTAGGTGTGCAGGACCTTTTTTGGCTGGGTGGAGGTTTATTTCTCTATCACATAAAAGCTTAAGTGTAAGCTGCTCAGGACAATTGTAGCAGCTTCAGAATGATCTATAACCTGGGGCAACTGGTTTGCTCTCCCTAGAATATAAAGATTGAGTACAAGCTATTCCAGGAAGTGGATTACAGGAGGGGGGGAGGAATGGACATACAGACTACTTTTTAGTCCACTGAGTAAAAGTTTCACACAACATTGCACTTTATGTTCTTTGACCAGAACTAAGTCATACAGTTATTCCTGGCTATAAGCAAATCTGGAAAACAATGTTTCTGCTTTTATTTCAAGCAATCATTTGGAATAAAATATAGCTAGCAATTTTTGTCACAACAGAATCTTTTACTTGGTAGAGATCTTGAAAAAATCAATTCTGTATATGATAAAGTCAACTACCTTAAAGTTTTAGAAGAAAATAACTGTAATTGTTTGTACGACTTTGCATTAAGCAATTATATGTGAAATCATAATAACATAAAATATCTTTTTAATTTTAAACCTTGGGGGTTAACTTAGAGATAAAGCACAGAATTGCTTGATTATGTTTCATAATACAATATAAATATTACCAACCTTGACAGTGGAAGGTAAAATTGCAGATAGCAAATTCATTGTGTGGAAGGAAGTAAAGAAACAAAGGAAGGTTTGGGCTACCAATAGCGTCATAGTAAGACAAGAGGAGTGAAGAGACACTATGGATTTTTAAAGGATCAAAGAATAAAAACGTATGGATGTATGGGGTGTGATATTTCTTACAGGCATAAAATTATTTAATAAGGGATTTTATAAATAGTGAGACACCTATGTGAGTCTGCTGGGTCCTACTTGGGAAAGAGGGAGCTAAATCTCTGTTAGGGGTCCACTACTACACTCCATGTAGGTCCCCCTCCCACTGCATAGGATGACTCTGGGAACCAAGGGGTCACTCGTGGGTTGAGGAGACAACTCAGAGGACATCGCTGTGATCTGATGTAATAGGCACACAGTGGAGGAACAGGCGATGAACAAGTGGTCCTTAATGCAGGGAATTCCTCCTGTTCAGGAAGATGCCCCAGGTTCACCCAGGCTGATGTAACCCTTCGTTTGAGCTGCCTGTACTCACCCAGTCAGCTTCCAACTCTCTCTTAGCTTCCTATATGCCAACTCTAGAGAAAAAAATGATGTGCTGCCCAAAGAAGTTGCCCCCAGAACACATAACAATTACATCTTTAACACTTAAATTTTATTTATTTATTTATTTATTTATTTATCATTTTAAATTGACATTCTGTGACAGTGTTGTTCTTACAATGACCATTTCTTTGCACTTGAATGGACCATAAGAGATAGATCCACTTTTTTCTGATGGTGCAAACCAAATTCTGGGCCTGGGTAATTGAGAATCGATGCTTGGCCCATGATGCCATCAGTCGTATGTGTGTGATGTGTGTGTTCAGTCATGTGTGTGATACGATTACGTCTTTTAGTGGTCAACAAAGTAGATGCTTTGGAGATGTTCTGCTCTTTTGATTTGCCTTCCTCTGTGTACATAACATGTTTTTCACAGAGTTAAATCTTTACTCTCATTTTTACTTTCCATTAAGCTGAATTCCACTGATGCTTTCTTCTTCCATTGACCAACTAACCCTCTTTCTGCACTCTGGATAATTTTTGCCCCTCCATGATTCTCTGGGCCCCAAACTTCCTTCCAGGAAGAATGCATTTCTTCACTGACATCTGCTCTTGCTCCAACTGCTCTTCAAGCAGCCTCTCAGGTCCCGTTTTCTCATTCCATGGATCCTAGGGTTCAAATCTTTACTACTCTTGAGCTATGGGTGTGAAGTGACAAATTCTTTTCCAAATGTAAGACTCATTATTTTTGTCCCTAAATGCCATGGGTTGACTTTATGATGAGGACCTTCCATTGTAGGTACCAATAAGTCTATGAAGCCACGGTGGGCTGATAAGACGGTTCCCACCACAGTCAATTAAAGAGAAAATTTTAATTTTGATGAATATAATCTGTGGGTTCCAAAATGGAAATAATGTTCCTTTACTCAGTCTTGAAATAACACTTCCTGCTTGTAATGATTCCCTTTGTGAAGAGCCAAATGACACCCTCTCACAGGCCCTGTCAGCAGTGACGCAGGTTAGTAGACCCTCACGGTCACTCATCCTCTATGTCCCCGCACCGCCTGCAGTGGGCACCTGCTTGTTCCCCGTGTGGGTTGGACTTGCAACAGTGGCTTCCCATTTTTTCCCATCCCTTGCTATGTCCAGCACATTCCAGCTGCATTTTATCCAATCATGTGTGTTTCAGAGGTTGCTTTCCTCTGTGTCTACATGTAGTACATCTTAGGAATTCTGCTCATGCCTCACAGGCTACTTGCATCCACACTGAGTTTCTTTGTTCTCTTTTCACTGGTCTAATGATCTCAAATAATATGACACATACACATGACAAATATCTTTTAATACCTTCTCCTTGAAATTTCATTACATTGATGTTTTGAAGATTCCAGGGCCATTATTACATAGCAGCATCTGTCTTCAGTCCTTATCTTCTGATCCTTTACTTTGCTCACACTTGGGCATTGCTAGGAGAAAATGTAGGAGTGCTGCTGAATTGGGATTTGTAGCTCTTGTCAGTCAACCTTCTGCTATTAATGAAAATATTTCCTCTTAATATTTTTCCTTTCCTAATTATAGTTTCCTTAATCCTAGAGATAATGGCCACAACTAGGGACTTCATGAAATGTGCAGAGTCCACTGTCTTGTTCTCTTCTGAGGTGTGTGTGTGTGTGTGTGTGTGTGTGTCAGTGTTTCTGTGTGTTCATGAGAGTGAGAGAGACAGAGACAGAGAGAGAGAGAGAGACAGAGAGAGAGAAAGTCCCACAGCCTCCCACAGCAGAGCCTGCCTCAGCTGTTCCACCATGGACCCAAGAAAAGGCTTACAGGAGAATTGGGAGAGAGGTCTTGGTCACTGACACCTTGCTGGTGACCCTCCTCATCCATGAGAGGTTCTCCCTTCCCTGGTCAGAACCCATAGGAAAGGACAGCATTCCTCCTCTCCAGCCCATTCCCAGCTGGGCAGAGCAGCTCTGTTCCTCTCATTTCTTTTCATTTTCCTTCCATCAAGCATCTGGTTCTATCAATGAAACATTCATTTTTGTAAGATACTACATTTAAATAGACTTCAAATATAGATATTTAAAAGAAATAATGTCTCACAGACATAACCAGAATCTATGCTATTTTCTTACCATTGAGGAATGGAATCTTTGGGAAATCTATAGCTTAGGAAAAGTTTAGAAGCAGGTTCTTTATCAAAGTGCATCTCTCAGGACCCTATCTGAATCATATGTGTTTATTTCAGTGAATTCTACTGGAATCTTTTATTTCATTAAATGTGCTGATGCTCCTTGGAAAATCGTATTACTAGAAAATTTGTTTCCTCTCCTGATTTTCTTCTTTTGTTAAAGCTCCTAAATTTTATGTAGGTACATCATGCATGTTCTCTACCTACTACTCTCTAGATTTACTTCTCTTTTTTATCTCTCTACCTTTTTCCGTGTCTCTGTGTCTCTGTTTCTGTGCATGTGCGTGTGTGTGTGTGTGTGTGTGTGTGTGTACTTCCTTATTATTATATTCTCTTATAATCAGGTCGCAAACAACTTGTTTCTTTGGCTATGTTCTTATAAATCCACTTGTTTCTAGAATCATAGAATCCCAGAGTTCAAAGAAGAGGCCCTTGGCCAGGGATTTAGCTCAGTGTTTCCGCTGCCTGCCTCTCAAGCGCAAGGTCCTGAGTTTGATCCCCAGTACAAAAAAAATAAAAATAAAAAAGAGGCCCTTCTTTACTTGGTAATATTTGTAGATGAACCATATCTGATAAGATCTTACAGATTATTGGATCTAACCTTCTACCCACTGGATGCTGACTTCATGTTCTGGATGAGGTTCTGATTGTCCTATCATGAGAAAGATCTTCTGCATATATAACAAACATAGTAAACACTCAATAAATCCTTAATATTATTGTTATTATTTAGTATTTTAGACTTTGGTCCAACTTGCATCTCTCTTTCTCATATTCCCTGATGTTCTAACAAACTTTCTTTGGAGCACTATTTCACTTAGCATAGAAGCCCTTAGTTCCAAGAAGGATTTGAGAATCCTGTAACTCAATTTCTGGGCCATGATTATTGCTTTCCATATATTTGCAACTCCTAAGATGGCAAACACAAATGCAAAAAGAAAACATGGATTTTTCCTTTTTTTTGCTCAAAATTCGTGAAAGGGAAAATCTACACAAAAACAAAAACAAAAACCAATAATCTCCTCTGTGTGATCCTAGATTTTTTCTTCTTCCTATCCATGAGGAAGCACAACTAAACACCCACCATAATAGCAGAGAGAACCATCAGTGAGAACTTTGGATTCCGACTCCAGGTTGGAATCCTGGCTCAACTACTGACCTAACCTTGTGGCTGTGAGCAGAGCTATACAACTGTCTGCACTCAGCTTTCTTATCTGTGGAGTGGAGTGATACATAGAGCCCTGGTGGCACAGGCCCTTGTCAGGATGAAGTTACTAAGAACCAGACCTGGGGGCCCCGAGCTCTCACGGTGTCTGAGGCCAGCAAGTCCTCTGCACAGTAGCTATGCAGGGCCTGCTGCTCTCACACTGAGAGAGATATCACAGTGTGCAGATGAAACACTGAGCTCACCCTGCACGCTTTAGATCACACCACATGCTGCCCGTGTGCTGTGACTCTGAGCGTCATTCAGCTCTCCAAACCTCAGTGTCCTTGTTCCTTGAATGGGACAAATAACCACTGCCTCCTGGGATCATGGTGCTTTACTCCAGGTGATGCTGGATGAAAACAACCAGATTGTACCCGGGCACAGCAAGCACTCAGAGGCTGCTACTTACTAGACAAAAGAAACTGGCCATTTTATGTCTCTTTAACCCACTAATTTTAAAACTTGTTTTGGAAATTGCTTTGTCATTTACTTTCAATTTGTATAGGAAACATATAGTTTTTTCACTTTGTTTTGCAACCTTTTACTTTCCTGAAATTTTTCTCCACGTCTTTCCACAAAAGACAGTTCAATTAGGATCTCACACATAACTTGAAACACAGCACAGCAAGATTTGAAGTGGAGACAGAAAGCGAAACTTTCTCACATGACTGCTCTTACCAAAGCAGACAAGTATGAAAACACTCGATGTGTCAGGTAATTGTCACTGTTGGTGACTCATGAGGTGCCTTACCTTTGGAATGCCAGGGTGTGTGCGTGAGAGAAAGTGTGTGTGCACCCTTGCGTACACTGGCTTCTCGCCTCTCGAACTTCATTTTCCTGCTCTGACCTACATGGTCTGGGAGTAGTAGCTGGACACCCCAGTTCTCACTCTGACTCTCCTCTGAAAGCTCCCTTCCTGCTGCCTGCCCTAATGTCTCCATTATCCCAATTAACCACACCCAGAGCTCCCTGGGCAGCCCGCCACCCTGCCTGATTTCACTTGGCTCTTGTTAGCCATCCTGCCCTGGCACACAGTCTTGTGCTCTGGGTGTGGGTCACCTTATACAGTTAGTGGTTGACCTGTCCTACATTGCTCACTTTTCCTCAACTTTTTCTAGATTTCTATCCTTGCCCCACCTAAAACCCAATTCTGTTCTTACAATACCAACACCCTACTTTTCTCTTCCATTGAGAGGTCTCCAAAACCAGCACCACAGCAGGGCCCACAGTGGCTGGTGACACTGGCAGTGCTTGTGGCTATCTCTAATTGCCTCGCTCTGCTGGGCATTCTTTGAATCCTTTGCCTTTTATCCCTGCAGCCCTCCTAAGATCGATGCCTTAGCATCTTCTGCTGACCCATTTTCACATCCAGAGATAATTCAATCACTGACTCACTTTCTTTTCTCTATTTCTTCCTCTGGACTTCACTTAGGAACACAGTGTTTCTATTGAGTGACTCCTCAAAGTCTTAGTTCTAACATCACTCAAAAACACTGTAAATCAAACAAAGTCTCTCTTGACACTTTCCTTCTATCTTCCCCCAGAAATAACCACTGTTACCTGTTGCACTCAGCGAGAGAGAACCAACCAGAGACCGATATTAAATCCACACAGGAGTATATTACCGGCCGGGTCCTGAGCCAAGCATCAGACTGGAACCCCAACTGGGGGGAGACAGACATACTTTATGCACCTTTGAGGCCAGCAGTTTCTAGGCCCCGCTATGGGATAGAACTAGTAAAGCAAGCAAAAGGTGCAGAAGCGGAATGTCCTGCCGTTAGAACATTGGTAAAACAATAGTTGATTAATTGTTGTTTCTAAAGAGACTTTCTAAGGGGAGGAGGTTTCTAAACTTCCTTCTTCTGAGTTCATCTAAAGGGCAGACAGGTGGGTCAAGCAGCAATATGGAGTCTGTCTTGCTAACTAGGGTCCTTCATTACCAATCAGTGTGCATTTTCTACCCCCTTTTCTTTATGAATTTTTGTATTCCACACTAAAATAACATACATAGAAATGCATAATATGGACCTACTGACTACTAATTTTAGTATATGTGCTACTGAAGCGAGCACCTGGTATATTTGTGACTATGTATGCGTGTATCCATACACATCGATATGTACCCCTCTATACACACACACACACACACACACACACACACATATCTGTACACAGATTGCTTTGCATATGTGTTTATATTTTGATAAAAATTGTATTGCTTTATGCACATTACTTCACCACTTGCCTTTACAACCAGGTAATATGTATTGGGAATTTTTCCACATTAGCACATAATACCGTATTTTGTTTATGATAATTACTTCATAGTATTGTACATCATGTATATTGACTTGTATTGGAAGCTGATTAGATCCCCAATCACTTGACCAAGGGTATGGTGAATGTATTAACAAAGACAAGATCTTAATGCATAAACGGGGGCCCCAGGAAGGTCAAAGCTCTTATCTGGCTAAGACACTGTCTCCTGGAGATTGCCACTGTGTATTGAACATGCAGCTTCTAGAAGGGTTGAGGGGCAATACAGGGAACAGTGAGGTGGAGAGCACTGACTCGAGCAGGGTCTTAGCAACCAGGAAACAAGACATTGTAATAGAAACAGATCACTGATTAATGGGAACTTTGTTTCTTCCCATGGATTAATTTTTACCTCTATTAGAGTTTTCTGTATGAGTCATGCTGCCCTTAGCTGCACTACTGTCTTGCCATCCAAGCTGTCACAGCTTCATGGATCATTGACACTTCTGCTGTAACCAGTGGTGTAGGGAGTTGTTTTGTTTCCACAAAGCAACTCCTGGCTCTTCAGGCAGGCCATTGTGGGGTAACAGGTAGTCCCAGATTTCTAATATGAGAAGCCAATTTATGAATTTGTTGCTGGCCCAGAGTGGTCTCCATCAGACTTGTCCATTTATTTACTGATAGGCATTTGTATAAGTCATGTATTTTTCCATTTGCAAACAGTGCTATGGCACACACCTTGGCAAAATTAGTTGCCCACATGTGTATGTATTTTTATGTAGTTCTTTCTTTGAATTGTGAAGTAAAATGTAATGTACATTTATCATAAATACTGCTAAATGGACCTCCAGAAAGACTACTGTGGTTTATTTTTCTACTGTGTATGAGATAATTTCCCTGTATGCTCACCAACATCACATATTATTGATTCTTTTAATTTTGCCAATCATGGTATCCTTCTTTTAATTCACATTTTACTGATCATTAGATTAAGCATCTTATGTTTATTTGCTTTCACCATTACAATTCTGTTTTTCATATTCCTTTTTCTTCTTTCACTCATATTTCTCAGGAGGAAATTCTCCTGGTGCCCGAGAATTAAGTTCCCCATGCTTCTTTTGTTTCTTGATTTATCTCTCTTCAGCATCTTCCGTTTTGTGTCTCCAAGGATTTCTTCCCCTTGGCCTTCAAATGTAATCAAATTGCAGTTATCTTCACATAAAAGACTGAATGCAAATCCACCACTCCCTTTAACTCCTCCCTTGTTCTCTGCACTCTTAAACTTGTCAACAAGTGCTCCTCACCCACTACTGTCATCTCTTCTAGTCAGTTAAATTGATTATTCTACGAAGTCCTATTTTATTGATGTTGAAATAGCTGTTAAAAACCTGTTGCCATCTCTTTTTAATCTTCTTTTCCAAGGCAGCATCTAACTTCTCTTCTTGCTTCTAGGATGAACTATTTCCTTTCTCAAGGTTTTTTTTCTCCTTTTGCCTAAAAGTGTGAATGGTCAGAAATTCCTGTTTTGAGATTTTATTCTTTTTTCTTTCACTTGTTAATTTGGAGATCTCATCAACTGTGTTTAACTGTTACCTCTATGTACACATGACTCCCAAGAAGGTATCACTAGTCCTGATGACTCAGTGTAAGTCTAAGCTTTGACTTTTTCTCATGAAATTATAGTACTACAACTTTGAATTTAGAACAATAAATGATGATTATTATTCTCCTCTTTCCCAAACCAGTTTCTGTGATGTTATCTGTGTGTATGCATGTGTGAGCATGTGTGTGTATGTGTGTGTGTAATATGTTTTCTTCATTGGCAGAATTCTGCCTGGAGAAAAATTTGCTTTATCTACTGAATTATTTGATGACCCACTTTTGGTGAAGAGACATGGGTAGGAGGAAAACATCAGTAAAGTATTACGCTTGAATACAAAGAGCTGGTTATCCAACTGCTTTCCACATAGGGCTGATGTGCTGTTGGATCCTTGTTTTGATGGATTTGCTTTCCAAGAGCTGAACTGTCTGGGCCTATAATGAGATGGGAGTGGCTGTGGAAAAAGAGAGGAAGAAAAAGGTATCTGGTATCCAGAATGGAAATTTGGCACAGACATGTTTAGGAGGGAAGTTATGAAGCTCTGTGGTGCAGTATGCACTAAAAACAACCTCTCTTGTCTCTCTGAAAAATCTTCAGCACAAAACCTGTTTCGCATTGACTAATTGTGACTAATTGTGATTAATTAATTAAAATGCTATAGCCATTAAGGTACTCTCCTGTTCAAATTTTCTCAGTATTTTTCTATTATTCAAATACTGAATTAAATATACTAACACTGGAAACAATCCAGGTATCAATGGGTGAATGGATAAAGAAGTTGTGGTATATCCACACAATAGAATACTGCTCACCAATAAAAAAAATTAGCTGTTTATATTTTAACAACATGAGGAAACTCCAAAATAATTCTGATAAATAAAAGTAAAAAGACAAAAAATGTGGACATATTCTATGATTTGATTGTATAAAGATTCTATTAACTGCAAGGGAATCTACTCCTATAAGCATGCATCATTGTTTGTTGGGGGACAGTATGAAAGAGGAGGAGGGATTATCACAGGACACAAGGAAACAATAGGAAGTGATCTGTAAGTTCAGCATCTTAATTTGTTTTATGATTTCCCAGGTGTTTAATAGGTCAAAGCTTATTACACTGAACATTTTAAATATGTTTATTATTTATCAATGTACCTTTAATAAAGCTGTAGTAGAAAGAAGTATGTTTAATTCAGTATCTTGAAGTAATAGAAAATTTGAACAGACTAATAATGAGGAAGGGGATAGAATCAGTAATAATAAAATCCCCAATGTAAGAAAAGGGCTTCACTGGTAAATTCTGTCAAACATTTAAAGAATTAATACCAATTGTTCTCATATTCTTCCAAGAAAGTGAAGAGGACCAAACACTTCTAAATCTTCTGATACAAAGACAGAAATCAATACTACCAAAAGAAAATTAGAAATCAACTTTCCTGGTGGACACTGCTGCAAAAATCCCAAACAGAGTACAAGCAAGCTAGATTCAATAGCTTGCTAATGAATTACAAGGCTGGGCATGGTGGCCATTCCTGTAATCCCAGCCCTGTGGAGGCTGATGAAGGAAGATTACTTTAAGTTTGAGGCCAGCCTGGGGTACATAGTGAGTTCAAGACCAGCCTGTACTGCATAGTAAAACTCTATCTCAAACAAAACAAAATAAAACAAAACACAACCTCAACATATTAGAAGAAACCATGATCAAGTGAAATGTATCCCAGGGATGCAAGAATGGTTCAACATATGCAAATGGATAAATACCATATTAATAAAATGAAGGAAAAATATTTGATTATCTCAATCCATGCAGAACACATTCAACAAAGTTTCTTTTTGTCATAGAAATACTCAAAAAATTAGATATAGAAAGAATGTACTTCAACACAATAAAGATCATGTGCCATAAGAGTACAGCTAACATTATATACAGCAGTAAAAATAAAAAAACTTTTCTTCTAAATTCAAGACCAAAACAGCAAGGTTGACTCCTACCACTTCCAACACACTACTGGAAATACTAACCAGAGCAGTTAGGCAGGAAAAATAAGTAGGTGGGAACCAAATCAGAAAGGAAGAAGTTAAATTGTCTGTGTTTGCAAATGACATAATGTTAGATGTAGAAAATCTTAAATACTCCACCCCATTAAAACTACTAAATGAATCCAGAAAAGTCACTGGGCACAAACTCAACACACAAATAAATCATTTGCATTTTAAACACAAGTAAGAACCTATTAAAAAGATTAAGAAAACAACCCCATATATAATAGCTACAAAAATATAGTAATAAATTCAATCAAGTGAGATGGATTTTTTCTGCATAACAAACAAAATATCAACAAGGTAAAAAGGGAACCCATGGAATGGGAGAAAATATTTGAAAACAATATACCTAATTACGATTTAAAATCCAAACATATATGAGAAAATCATACTGTAAATAGCAAAAACAAATATACAAAGTGAATAATCCACTCCATTAAATAACGGTAAAGGACATCTTCATAAAGAATAGACTTTATTCTTTATTCTTTGCTCAACATTACTAATGATCTTTTTTAATGGCTAGAGATTTTTCCACAGAAGACATTCAAATGGCCAGAGGTTTATTTTTAAAAGCTATATAAAATTGCTGGACATTACTAATTATCAGGAAAATACAGATCAGAATGACAATGAGAACTCCCCAAACCTGTTAAAATGACTATGATCAAAAAATATCCTTTTCCTTCAGCACTTTAAAGATAATATTCTACTGTATTCTCACATTGTTTTCATCAAAAAACCTGTCTTTCTTATCTTGTTCCACTGTACAAAACATGTCTTAATTCTCTTATTGTTTTTCATATTTTCTTTTTAACACAAGTTTTGACCAATGCCATGATAATATTCTTTGGTGGGAGGTCTGTGTGTACATGTTCACACACTTGGGGGTCATGCATTTGTGAGTTTAGAGATTTTTTTCATTTGGAAGATTTTGGTCATGTTTTCTTCTAATTTTATTCTTCTGTCTTCACATCTCCTTCCTTGTGTGAGGGGGCCACAATCAGATTAGTCCACTTGAAATTTTCCTATAACTCACTGATTGTCTGTTTTTTTAACATTTTTCTGTCTCCAATTTATTTTGGTTTGTTTCTATGACTATGACATCAAGTTTATTAATATTTTATTCATTATTGTCTAATCTACCACTGATTTTATTCAGTATATATTTTTCATCTCAGACATTGTAACTTTCACTTGCATTCGTTTGAGTTGGGTTTTTTATACTTTTGTATCTGTGCTTAACACATTAAATCTTTCCCTTTTTGAACATGTGGGATACAATTGTAATAACTGTTTTCTAATTCTAAGATCTGTGTCAGTTCTGGGTCAGTTTGATTAATTTATTTTTCTCCTTCTTATGAATAAAATTTGTCTGTTTCTTTGCATTCCTGGTAATTTTTATTGCATGGTACTCATTGAGTTTTACTTTGATCTTGAAACCATAAGTGTTCATAAGCTCTGCTTTCGAACAGTTAAGTTTCTTGGAAACAGCCTGATTCTTTTGTGTCTGGCTTTAAAGATTTGCTAGGCAGGCAAATGCAGAGCAGCATTTACTCCAGCCTACTAGGAATAATTATTCTCTACCTCTAAATCAAAATACTTCCAAGATCACTACTCAATGTTTTGTGAGTTTTCAGGTTTTTCTGGCCTTGTATGAGATCCAATTATGACTATTCTCCTTAATCCTTTTGTGCAGTTATCTTCCCAACAGGTAGGTTCCCTGCTCTGAGCAGGTCTCTAATGAATACTGAGGGGCTCTCTGAAGATTCCTGACATTCTCTCTATGCAGTTCTCTCCCGTCTCAGCCCTGTGAACTCTACCTGCCTTATTCTTTTTAGACTCTCAGTTGTCTCCTCAACTCATGATTTGACTGGTCTTTCCTTGGATTTCACTTCTGTGTGTCATGGTCTGGAAGTTCACTTAAAGCAGAAATTTAGGCAATTTAAAGCTCATTTTAATTTAACCTGTTCTTTGCTCCCTGATGACTAATGTTTTGAAAATTGTTGATTTGCATATATTTAGTCCCTTCCTTCATTTTGGTTGGAATTAAAAGACCACTTGCTTTTAAGAGATTTTTTAAATGATGTGAAATGTTGATTTTATATTTATCACATATTTACTACTGATTTTCCACCAATAATATTATATAGTTAACTTGGACTAGCTTATTAAATCCAATTGTAAAATATTAAGAAATTTTCCAACCTAGTTTTTAAACTGTCACTAGCTTGAATTTGGCCATGGTTGCAATATTTGTATTCATTAGATCTGCCAAAACTATAAATCCAAACTTTTTTTTACCTCTCCCCAGAGTTTATCTATCAACTCCATCTGGACTTGTTTTTATTTTGCCTGAAAGACATTACTTAGCATTTCTTATAATGTGCTCAAGGGTTTCCTGTTGATGAATTGTATTATTTTAATTTTTGCATGTCAGAACATATGAGACACAGTTGTAAAAATAAAGTTTATTATCTCGAACTTTTTGAAATATTTTTCATTGGATATAGGATTCACAGTTGGTAACCCCCCCCCTTACTTTAAGCTTTTTGCTCCATAATCTCTTGGCCAGTTTATGATAACATGATCCCCATCTTGGTCACTTTCCCATTGCTGGGATACAACACCTGACACGGCAGAAGGAAAGATTCGTTTGGGCTCTTTCCAGGGGATGGCAGAGGGGTGTGGCAGAGCAAAAGGTACTCAACCCTTGGCAGTCAGAAAGGAGAAAAGGAAAGAGAGAGGGAGAGAAGGAGAGAGAGAGAGAGAGAGAGAGAGAGAGAGAGAGAGAGAGAGGGAGAGGGAGGGAGAGGGAGGAAGAGAATCCAGGGACAGGAATACACTAGCGCACTAGCGGTCCACTTCCAACCAGGCTCAACTCTTCACAGCAAGTCAGCTATAGGGCCCCATAATAGATCACCTTTCCAGAGTCTGACTCCTGAATATTCGAGGCTTTGGAGTGACATTCTAGATCCAAATCATAAAAACCTGTCTTTGTCATTTGTACGTTTGTCTTCTACTCTGGATACTTTTTGTTTTATTTTGTTTTTTTGGTACTAGGGATCGAACTCGGGACCTTACACTTGCAAAGCAGGTCCTGGAACCACTGAGCTAAATCCCTGGTCCTACTCTGGATACTTTTAAAATTTTTCTTTATCATTGGCTTTAAGCAATCTAATGATAACATACATTATTAAAGGGCTCTTCATATTCTAAGGCTTTTTTTTTTAAGACAGGGATCCAGTAAGTTGTTAAATTGCCCAGGTTGGGCTTGAATTTGCCATTCTCCTGCCTCAGCCTCAAAGAGTGCTGAGAAAACAAGTTTGTGCCACCACACTGGGCCCATTAATCCATCCTAATGGGCACAACCCTCAGGGCCTTAATCATTTCTTAAATATTTCATCTCTTAACTGTTACAATAGTGATTAAGTTTCTAACATATGCTTCTTGGAGGTACCTTCAAACTAGAGTAGAAATTCAGGAACATCTCTTTGGCTGACTTTTCCTCCTTCCTATCAGCTTTAGTAATTTTTAACTCTTCTGTAGAGGAATAGAGACCTTTGTAAGTATCTTCCAAATCTATTATATAGGAATAATTTTAATTTTAAAATGAAAAAAGAATTAACTTATATTACCATTTTCTTCATACATAAAGTTTTATCCTCTTGTTAGCAATTCATGAATCATATTGCAGTGATGTATGCATACCCACATTTATAGCAGCACAACCCATAATAGCTAAATCTTGGAAGCAGCCTATATGTTCATCAACTGAATGGATAAAGAAAATGAGGTATTTATACACAATAGAGTGCTATTCTGCCATAAGAAAGATAGATTTGACTCAGATGTAGGAAAATTGATGCACCTTGAGACCATAAGGCCAAGTGAAATAAATTGGATGCACCAGTTTAAATGTCACACAGTTTCTCTCATTTGAGAAACCCAAAGTGAAAATAAAGAGCAAAAAAAAGGTACAGTAGATAATAGGGAGTAGGGAGAGAGATATTTTTCAAATGAGAAGGTGATCCAGAGATGGAGGGAGGAGGAGGAGGGAAGGGGAAAGAGATGAAAAAAGAATTGAGATGTGTTATGTACATGTGCTGACTCCCCATGAGGAATATACTCATTACGTACTGCAAACACTTACCAATAAAAAATAAAAACTGGGAAAAGAAAGAATATATAGTAGTGTTTGATAGGGGCCGGGGATTTAGCTCAGCGGTTTCGCAGCCTGCTGCGCAAGCGCAAGGACCCAGAGTTCGATCCTCGGTACCAAAAAAAAAAAAAAAAAAAAAATTATATAGTAGTGTTTGAGAAAGAAGCCCAAGATGGTAACAAAAGAATTTGAAAATATGCTTCCAAGGGCCAGGCCAAGGGTGAGGAAGAGCAAGGCATAGGTCAAGCCAGAGCTGGCTAGTCTGGTGGATATCTCCTCATCTGGGCCGGAAGTGTGGCCAGACCCCCCCACCCCCAGAGCTCTGCAGCCATGGAGCAGGGGAATCACAGCCACATGCACATTTCAGAAGGAGATGAGTGACTTTAGTGACTGAATGAGTAAGCTGTATTGTAGATGGGGCTGGAGAATGAGGAGATATTTTTTTCTAGGACATCAGCCATATGGAAAAAGCTTCATGCTACAGTTGTGGTAATGATCAGGAAGTCAGGAGCCAGCTGGTTACTGTGGTCTGACTGATAAGTCTCTTCACCCTCCAATCTGCTGTGCCATCCCACAGGACCAAGATTACATTGCTTTCTACACTTGGTAATGACCCTGAGCCAATGCAGCTGATGAGTTAGGGCAGGTCTCATGGGCTGTGCTAGCCTGAAAGCCTGCCAGTCACATGCAAAGATGAGCATTTGGAAAGACAGCAAAAACAGTTCTCCTTCTATGTATCCACTGCCACCCTCTGTCCACTTCTCATCCCCACTCCAGTCTAACTCCGTTACAATTCCAGAAGTGAAGAGGAATAAGGACAGAAATGGAAGAAATGGGAGACATAGGTTGCATGTGAATATTCATCATGCATTCCTTCCCTGTAATCCTGACATGCATAGCTATTAACAGATTTATAAAAACTGAGATTGAACAATCATAAAACATTGGCTTGTTTAATTGCCTATAGCTATTTTTCATTATATGTTCTACATATTCACTGAATGCACATTTTATTTATCAATTGATTTCTCATTTAAATAAAGGTTATAAGAGGATTACACTTAGGAAAGATAAAACACACCCTTCCCAAATACAGTACATTCAAGTGCAAACAAATAAAATGTGCTATAGCTATCAGAGGAAAGGACTCAAACATTAACTTGGAATTGAATGATTACAGCATTAGCACCAAAACAAATAAATTACTTTATTAAACCCTGATGAACTGGAAAAGCCTTATAAATGCCTGATTTGCTTCAGGCTCATTCTCCCTATTTGACCACTTTTTACTGCTTCCTTTTCCAAGTTCTCCCTTTAAACCACTTTACCACATGCAACCCAAGTTGAAGAACTATGTAAAAAATGAAGAACAGGCATAGACAGAGAAAGCAAGGAAGCTCCAAGGGACATGCGGGCAGTCGTCCAAGCATCCTAGAGTCCTGTGTCTCATTTCAGCAGAATGAGGCTACACCAGCTGCTTAGATAATCTTCCCCCTAAGTTTGCTTCCTGTGTCTCTGTTGGCTCTTCAGCTCCCACCCACCTCCCTATCTTCTTGTAAATCTTCCAGTCTTTGCTGCAGGCTTGGGTTTAAGCCAGCCGTTGTAGGAGTGCCTGCAGTGTACCAGGAAATACACAACTTTCAACCATCTATAAGAGTCTAATCCTCTTTCTCCTTTTATAGATGAGAAAAATAAGGATCAGAGATTGTGAGACAGCACCAAGCAGAGCTGGGACATGAACTAAGACCCATTTGTTTCCAAGGCTCCATGGTGTTTCCTGTGCCCTACACTGCATTTGTAGAATACTTAGATCTGGTGGAACCATTGGGAGCACATGGAGCACAAAGGCCAACTTTGATCAGTTCAGTAGTTAATTGTGCCTGTCTGGGTCTTGAATTCTTTCTGACAGGGATGAAAAGGATGAGGGTGATCTTATCATAGCAGTTGCCTTCTCTCGGAACTAAACATTTCTGCTTTGCACACCCACCCTGAAGACCTGTATCTCTTAAGCCGTCCTGCTTTTATCTCCTTCCCAGCCACCCAGGTGACCTGCCCTAGCACTACTTTCTGACTTCAGAGAGACCAATGTCCCTTTTCATCATCCTGCCACTATCACAGCTTATTTAATGGTCAGAGACTTTCGATATCTCCTGGAGGGAGAAAACACCAAAACCTTGTCTCTTGTTTACGGGTGAACAAGTCTCTAAATGTGCTTGAGCCCCAGGACATCAGCAAGATTGCAGTATGATGACAAGTGCAGGGCACAGCCCGTTCCCAGGGAGGGTGGGGATGATTCATCACATACATTGAACCAGCCTCTTTTCTCCCCAGCTTAAGGGGATGGGATCCCTCTGCACTGGCAGCAAATCTTCAAGAAGGAGGGGCAGGGTGTGTCTGTGGTCCAGAAGAGGAGACTAGCTGAGGCAAAGGCTTTCTGGAACTATGCTATGCTCCCTCCTTGCCTTTCTCCTGGGCACTTCCTTAGGTGGGTGCTCTAGCTCTAACAACTGCAGCTCTACCTTCAGATTCCTACCCTCATTCCCACCCTGGGATCCAGAGCCTCAGTGGCTGGGTTGCCTCTCTTCACTTTATTTCTCCAACTGCCTGGAATGGGTATAGCACTTTTGTCCTAGAGACTGGTGTGCTAAGTCTGGGTTGTCTCTGTCCTCTGGGAAGGACTCTGATCTTTCAGTGTCCCCCAGGCCAGTGATATTTTGTGCACTTGGTTCTCCCGAATTTGTTCCCCATGACTGATTCCATGAGCTTGAACCATGGAAAGGCTTGAGCCACTACCTGTCTGAGAGGCAAGCCAGGTAGAGGTTTTTCCTCTCTCAGCAGTGCTTTACCTTTTTCGCAGGTGCCAGAGCTCAGACTATCCATCAATGGCCAGTTACCAAGGTGCAGCTTGTGGGCAGCCCCCTCTCTCTGGAGTGCATCGTGAAGGGGAAATCAAGCCCCAATCTATACTGGTACCAGCAGGTAGCAGGAGGGGCCCTCCAGCTGCTCTTCTACTCCATCGGTGTTGGCGAGGTGTTCTCTGAGGTACTCAGAAACCTCTCAGCCTCCAGACCCCAGGATGGCCAGTTCATCCTGAGCTCTAAGAAACTGCTCCTCAATGACTCTGGCTTCTACCTCTGTGCCTGGAGCCTCACAATGTACCGGGCAGAGCAGACATCTGTGCAAAAACCCCACCCTCCCTCACTCAGGGACTGGGTAGAGAGGGTGTTTATGACTGGGCTTCTAGCTCCCAGCCAAGGTGAGATCTAGAAATCATTAAGAGTCAAGCCAGAATTCCCCAAAGAACTTTAGTAAGTTCTTCATAAAAAGATATAGAACCTGTGGGTTGCCTACACATACTCCAATTTCCAAAGTATGGGTGTCTGGTCCTAAGCTATCATGTACCATTCCTTGAAGTTTGCTATTATTGCCTACTATCTTGTTACTGACCCAGATGCCTGTTGATCTATACTAAATATGCGTATGTGCAGATGTGGCTGAAAGAAGCAGGATACACCTGCAGCCAAGTGTGACATAAGATGGGCTGGTAAACAGGTCGGAGGAGGCCAATTCAGTTATTTAATTAGTTATTTCAACACCAGGAGACTCTCCTGTCATTGATCTTTCTGCTGAGACTAGAATTTTTGTGAAGGCTTAGACCCGAAGGTTTAAGCCAGGGAGAGACACAGGAATTTTGATTACTTTTGGGGTTTTAGCAATTTTAGAAAAGAAATTCAGTTCTACTGTCTCTCATTTCTTGTAGCAAAAGAAGCAGACAGATGGTGATCAAAGAGCTAACTGAGACTAAGGATAAAGAAGAGGGCTGCATGTGTAATGAAAAAGGCCTGAAAATGAGAAATATGTTGGATGGAAATGAAGGAGGCCAAAAGGCTGATGTGGATGGTGGAGAAGAGATGCCATGGTTACCTTGGCAACTCAGCTTCCTTCTGTCCTCAACCCCCCCCCCCGTCCTTATTCTTTAAAAACGTTTTCTTTTCTAAGATCCCTTCCCTTCCACAAGGGGGCATTCGAAGTCTGTTCCTGATATCATTTAATGTGGGATAAGACAGATGTGTTTATTTTCAGTATCATTTCATTTCCAAAGAAAAATCTGAGACACAGAGCAATGAATAGAGTAGGTGATAATGGCCAAGGGTTCCTCCTGCACTTGAAGGATCAGTGATGAATTAAGCTGCTCTTACATGCTTGACAGTGAGCTATCATGAAGATAAACACAATGAAGTATACCCAAGACAGTGCTGGGCAGACACAGCCTGGTCATAAAACTTGTTTTGAGTCTAAATTTCTAGTTGCTATGACTCTGGACTACTGATTTAATCTCTCTAGACCTCATTTTGTTCATACTTTTCTCAGTGGATTTCTAAAATACTCTTCTTAGTGGATTTTTACATGTATTAAATGAGATTGTGTTTATAAAGTCCTATTACTAAGTCTAATTTTCAACACATACTGTTTTCTTTTCCTTAAATCTATAAGATGTCTTGATTGTAACTTACCCCAAAGAAAGATTTATTTTTAAACACTTAAATTAGATACTACAGTATCTAATTTTTAAAATGGTATTTAAAATGCTAAATGTGCTTGGATGGCAAACCTATGAAACTTGTCCTCAATGTTGTACCCACTCAGATGCTGATCACTGGTCTTTCTGCTTGGGGCTTTCTGCCCCTTTAGAATCCTTCTTAACAGAGAAATGTTCCAGGCAGTCATTACTAGTCAAGCAGAGTAGGTAAGAGACTTAAAACAGATTTTTCAATCCTGTGAAATATTCAGGAAAGTTTTGGAAAACGTCTCAAAGGAAATAAAATGTTCCAAGCAGGAGAGTGGGGACTTCAGTGAATGTTGTAAGTTCTGGAAAAGTCAGTAAGTAAACAAGTTCTGATCCTGGCAAATGGTGGTCTGGAGACAGATCAATAGGCGAGGTGCCTGTTTAAGGTGAGGCTTAAAAGCCACCTAAAGTCAGCAGAACAGGGCAATAGCCTCCATTTAATCTGCCCTTGTTAGCACGTAAGGATCTTAGTCTCATGACTACTCCTGTGGCACAGAGAATCCTGTCATCGTGATTGCAAAGGGAAAAGAACCTGCGCTCAGGATGGCAGATCCTATTACAGGTCCCACCTCTTTCCGGAGGTTCATCAGTCTCACTTACTCCATTGATCAGATGAAGCTGTAGCTTTTCTAAGAGTCCGGGACCTTGATCCTGGCTCTCAGTCTGTAGGGGTGCTGGGATGACTATTCCCAAAATCTCAATCCCTAGATTCTTGCATGTGGAAGGCCCGGGGCCACTTGCTGGGAGCCAGAGAAACTCCCTTCATCACCTTATGGACCCCAGCCACCATGGGACTGATATGGAGGTACCATGAGGCCTCTATACAGCTTGATGAAGATGGAAAAGGCCCAGCGTTGGGAAGCTGCTGACACTAATAGCCATTGGGCTACTTTCCATTGTGCTCCAGAGTTACACACTCTGGGCTGAAGATGGACAGAGCAAGCTTGGCCTGCTCATATGCCGTGATCTCCTATGCCCACTGTTGGGGGTTTCTGCCTCTCTGTTTTTTTCATTCTCTCCTGCATTATGTTCTTCCTCCTCCTCTTACTAGATGAGACAGAAAATATCAAATGCATGGGCTTTTTTAGCCCTTAGCCATTAGAGAATGAAACTTTAGCAAAACCTGTTTGGCATACAGACAGCAGCTCAAACGCCCAGGGATGGTGCATTTTGTAGTCTGCTGATTATCTAGGGCTCCCTTATCTGTGACTCACTGACATCTCTCATTGCATGAGTGGCAGGAAATGGAGGATACATGTGCAGGGGGTAGGACAGAGTTGGGGGGACAGGTGAGAAGAGGGAATGCCTGAGTGATGTGGGACCAGCGGAAGCCCAACTGGTTCAGATAAGTTATCACAGCTGTCCTTTGTTCTCCACTGTCTCCTCGGGACCACTGCAGTCTCTGATCTTGTGTGTGACCTCCCGCAGGTGTGAAAGACTGAAAGACAGGGTGGGTGATGGGCCCAAAGTACACGTGGAGCTGGGATGCCTGGCCTCCCCTCTACGGACTCCCTTCTCTCCCCTCTGCAGTTCCACTTCACTGGCAGAGTGCTACATAGGAAGAGCTGAGGGCAGGATGTGGCCAGTGTGGCTCTCCTGATGCTCGGAAGGTGGGTGGGGGGAGCGACTTTCACATGCACCCCACTTATGAGACCTGCCAAATGTCAAACCGCATCCTGTTGTGACTCCCTGAGGTGGAGCTGAGGCAGGTGGCTGTTGTTACTTGGGGCTGATGTTACTCAGAGATAAACAGCCCTGCTGCCAGCACTGGGCTGAGATACCCCATCCCTTCCCCAGTTATCTACAGCAGCCTGAGAGACTTCAACCTGCATCTCTTTACTTTCTGGCTTTTGATGCAAAGCCATTCTCCTCTCTGACACATTTTCTTCCTTCATGCATGGCCCTAGACCTCTTTCCCAGAGGAGGACAGAAGCAGTTGTCAGGGCTCCTGGTGCTTGTTATTAACTGTGGGGCTCTGGTCAGAACTGCCCCTTTACGTTACCAGGCGCCCTCTGAGATAATGTCACAGATGTGTGTGATTCGGAATTGGAGAACTTAGATTCTCTGAGTTGCCATCCTCACTGTGTGCTTTGGGGCCTGCAGACTCAAATCACCAAATCCAGGGTGGAGCTTGAAGAGTCCTTGAAGGTCACTGGCCAATCTCCTCATTTACTGAGGAGGATATAGAAGCCAGGGAAGAAACACAAGTTGTCAGGGCCATAAAGCTGGGGACAGAGGAGAACCAGAAGCTAGTCCTGTGTTTTGTAGCTTCTGGACTTCAGACAAAGCTTAGGACATGTGAGCCATCTATCAAGCTGTGATCTTGCTATAAATTTTGTGCATCTCTTTTATAAGAATAAACAAGGCAAAGTTATCACCTCTGAGATGGTTTGAGACTAGACGGTTAAATGTAATGAACTACAGAATTAGTAGCCTGCAAAGCTAGATAGGTCATAGAGATGAGCTAAAGAAATAAAATGTTAAACAAATACTCTCTGCTCCTTCCCTCCCTTTCAAAGAGAAAACCAACTGTATGCACACAGGAAGGGGGATATGTGGATCACAAGTAGCTCCTGCAAAACTCACCCTGAGTTTCAGTCAAGAGTGAGCAGTATGAGTCACTGGGACGATGTGGCACAAAACAGTTGAAAAGTTGCCCTGAATTGAGTCAAGACAGCAGATATTGAGAATAAGGAGCTAACGCTCCCTGTTTATCCTATGTGGGTCTGAACTCATTTGGTGTGGAACCCTTTCTGAATATTATCCTTTTAGAAAAACAGAAGGATAAAAGCCAACTTAAATGTTTGAGAAAAGTGTGACTGGGTTAAGGAGAGTAAGAATTGCTCAAAACTAGGCCATTAAAACCAGACATGGTTAGCTGAAAAATATCATAATCCTAATAATAATTGTAATAAATAATGCTTATTGATATTGTGCTGAGAGCTCTGCATGCTGTGTGGATTAAATAAGAGGATGTGCTTGAACCCGTTTTATAGAAATGAAGACAGAGTCTTGGGTGGTCACTTGCTTTTGGTCACATAGCTGGGAAGTGGTAGAGCTAAAAAAAACTCAAACCCAGTTCTCTTTGGCTTTAAAGTTCATAGTCTTTGTGACCAAAGTCTTAAAAGTTCTAATTTTTTTCCCATTAAGTTTAATGGTACATTTTAGGTATAAATAAAATACAGTTACATTCATCATTGGGATCTTGTACCAAGTTCTAATTTTTTTAATCTCTTGTAGATTTTTGGACTCTTGACTGAAGCCAGACACTCAAGTGGTCTTATGCAGGGCTCTCGTAGGATTAAAATTATGACCAATGAGAAGTGAGATTTATGGATATGTCTGGATGTATGGATATTTTAACAAGATGAAATTCCCCATAGAGCTATCCAGCGATTAGCAGTCCTATTCAGGCAGATGGAGAGCTCTCTGTCTGGGGGTACAGCTGGGGAGGGTGCTGGGATTCACTATTCTGTTTTTATGTTTCCTTACCACCCAGAGTGTCTGTGCTTCTAAGATCTAATGAAGATCCAAAACCACTGTGGAATAAAGAAAGCGAAATTATAACTGCCGGGATGGCCTAGAACTCGGGTCATTATTTCAAAACGTTTGCTTATACCAGCAATGAGCCTGATAAATGTGTGGTAGAGGACTAGACCTCTAGGAAACCCTGGACAGGTCCCCCTAGCAAGCCACCCCTCACACTCAGAGATGAGAGCTGACATTATTTGCAGAGCAAACTGATGAAATTTCTCTGGAAATAGTCACAGCTGTGTCCCCATTTTCAGCTCCTTTTTGCTAACCCAGAGAAGCCATTTACTCATCTCTGGGACTTCAGCTCACCCAGGATCCTTCTTGAATGTCCAGTTACAACAAACGTAAAGAATATGCAGAGAGACTGAAGAGAGACACATGTGTCTGGGACTTCAAAGAGGGAGAGTGGTGAGCAGAACATAGCTTATCTGTTGGAGGAAGATGTTTGAGGGGAAGGCCAAGTATCATCACAGGGAATCTTAAGGAGCTACAGAGAAATTGGAGGTGTTAAGGAACCCAGATCCACAAACACATAGAGTAAAAGTTGAAAAGCTTCCAGATAGGAGGAGAGGACACCTGACTGGGCTAGGGAATTCTTGGTGTTTGGGCCCCTGATGGAGTGAATAAAATATCAGATAATGGGGTCCCAAAGCCTATAAATGACTGCTGTGGAAACTAGAGTCTGCCATAAGCAGTGGGACTAGTTTGTGACCAAAATTATTGGCCAAGCTTCATGGCATTTTACAATGTGAATTTTCTTATATGCCACAAGTCGATTCCCATGGACATGGTAATAGTGATCTGGTGATTAAAGTTTGAGAGGTCAGTTTGGGAGCAGAAGTTATTCATCATGCACAGTTTAGTGGCAAAGCCAAGAACTGGCCTGTCGTTGTTAGCCACCCACTTGGTCCCCACCTGGATCTCCTAACTCTCTACATGAATGTGTACCTAGGTAAGCGAGCATTTTTCTTTTTAGGCACAGCTTCAGCAGAGGACTTCAAGCACTAGTCCTCCCCTCCACATCCATCCCTAACTACAATGACCTCATGAAGCTCCCACTATATAGGACTTTTGGGGTTGCGTATCACATAAACATGAATGAAGAACAAAGGGGAAGCAGCTCAGGGAAGGAAATGAAAGATGAACTTTAGGATCCTTTGCCCTTAGCTCAACTTCTCTAGGTCTAAATTCCTTTTTCTTTCTTCTCTCCCACCTTAGTCCCCAATAGCTTTATTAAGATAGAAACAAAAGCCTTTGCCTCTTCATGGGCTCAACCGCACCTGGAGCAACGCACTCTCTAATTTCACTAGCTCAGCTCTGCAGGGTGCAATAGGAAGAGCTCCAGGGTTACTGGTGTTGATAGGAGAGTTCTTCCTCTATACAAGTGAGGGTGACTGGAATCTCTCCTCTGTCCAGGAAGTTTCCGTCATTAAATGACAATTCGGATGCCCCTTTCCCCTCCTAATTGCCAAATAAATCTGTGAAGTTGACAAGTCGATTTCTTTCTTGGGAGGCTACCTAAGGAGAGTTCAGCTGTGCCCTGTGGGATGGTGAGAACATATGGATCCTGGGAATTCTTCCAGAGATAGAATTTGTTGTGAGTCTTTTCAATCCAAATGCGTAGTCACTCCTCTGTTGTCCTTTGTGGACTTCGCTGCTGTCTCTGTCCTACATTCTTCTCACAAAGTTCCCTAGTGACATGGGACCTAGATCAGCCTTGATGTTAGGACACGTGGACATGCCCAGGTCAGCGAAGAACCTCTCTAGGCTCTCCATTGTGTGAATAACAGAACCCAGGGGCTCCCTTGGGGATTCCTTCCTGGAGGTCCAGTATGCCGGCGGCTTTGCTGTAACAGTCCTACTTTAGTCTTCTTGTCCCAGCAAGCTGTCTAGTTAGAAGCCTCTTCACTCTCAATGGTATAACCATGTGTACAATAAATTATATGATTGTCCTGTTCCTGCCCTATCTTTGCCCAATCTATCCTAAGGAAGAATAGAGAGGGAACCTGGGATCCCTTTAGATTCTACAGTAGGAGGCAGAGGCAGAAGAAATCAGCTTCTCTAGGCCTAGTATTCGAGTAGAAGTTGTGTTCTTTAGAAGAGACAAGGAAATGGTTATAAAGACTCAGTGAGAAGAAATTTCCCTTGGTTACATAGGGGGGTGGGTGTCGACCAGATGGAGTTGTTTATAACTCTCCATCTGTATGGAGTCCCCTGGATAGAAGGGTGAAATGTACTTTATGTTTATCTTCCAGGGGAAATTCTTCCATTCTTCATGGTCAACCTGCTACAAACTCTAGGTTTCTAACCAAGAACTCCTCCCACCTGCTAATGCCTCAACTTTCTGCATCTGCAAAGTGACAGTCACCAAACCTGCGACCTCATTCTCTTCCATGATGGGTTACCTTCTCCCCACCTCCACCCTAGTTTAGCCCTACAGCTGTTCAGCCTGTCACAGATCTGCTCACTCAAATCTTTGTCCTCCAACACCCCAGCCCCAGTATGCTTTTTGTGACACCACGCAATACCTCATTTTCTCCCAAGCATCTAGATGTCCCCTCATCTGCTTATCTTCCCATTCTACCCTCAGGAAGAATAACCCGAAGATGCCTACAACCTCCCCCGGGTGTAGAGTAAGAGACAACCCTTTGTGAATGCTTCTGTAGGGTCTAAAGCCTATCTCCTTTGCTGTTAGACATTTTTAGCCATTATGAAAAAGAAAAAAAGCAAGAAGACAAGCAACAAAAGTCACAACCCATAAAAGCTGGGCCACAGTTCAAGACATCTAGAGAGTTATGACTGGTGGAAGTTACCAGAATGAAATGAGCTCCCTAGGCCAACCCTTCCATGAGATCTGTCATTTCCTGGCCCATGCAAGCTGCCTCTATACAACCCCTCACCTCCAGTTCCTGAGCACTCAATGCCATAGTATCAATAGTATCCCCTAAGAATTCATTCCCTCCAAGAACCTCAGAATGTGACCTTGTTTATAATTAGGTCTTTGCAGCCATAATCTGTTCAGATTTTTGATGAAATGGTTCTGGATTTCTGGTGAGACAAAAATCCAATGACTCGTGTTTTGATAAGGGAAAGGAAATGGAAATTTAAATGTAGAGTCACAGGGGGAAATGGTGTGTGAAGAGGCAGAGACTGGAGTGATGCTGATAAAGCCAAGGCAGCCAGGAGCCCTCAGGACAGGGAGAAGCAAAAAAGAATCCTTCCTGGAACTGTTGGGGAGCATGACCTTGCTGACACCTCAGTTTTAGGTTTCTAGCCCCCAGAATTGCAAGGGAATCAGTTTCCACTGTTTCTGACCACCCAGCAGCACTTTGTGATGACACTTTGTTGTGTACTTTTTTTCAGCAGCCTTAGGAAATTAACACAGCAAGGGATTAAGGCATCCTCAGTGTATTTCTGTGGGTCCTGTTCCCCTGCTTGGGGGCTACTGCAGTGTCACTGTGACACCATGAACCATACCCTATCAGAACATTATCCTGGTCACTACTTGGAAAAGCTTTCAAAATCTCCGTCTTGGGAAAAACATGCCACAGTTTCACCATTTACAATAATTTTCAGTGTGAACTACAGTTTCTACACTTATAAAGTAGAGACATCAGTACTATACTTGGGGTGGGGATCAGTACTTGGTTAATGTGGAGATTAAATGGCATGGGTGTGAGCGAATCTACCCCAAGACCCAGAGGAGACAAAGGGCTCTGAGGAAGAGGCTCGTTCATCTTTCCTACGCCCTACTTTTCTCTGATTTCAGATTCTGCTCCTCACCCCTGGTACTTTGCCTCAACTAACATGACCATGGCCTCTCTCATTATTTTGTGCCTTTTTTTCCTCTGGTCATATTCTTCTCCTCCCCCACTACAGTGCTCTACCACAATAACTCAAATCTGCACAGAGAGCATACACTGCTAAGGCAATTGTCTCCATCCACTCAGGTGCACCCAACACTCTAGCCTTGGGGTGGTCTGGTCTCCATCCATTAGGCAAAGGGACCTGTTGGAAGGGCTACTTCACATGCACCACCCCATCCCCACTAGCTCTGCTTCTCTTCTCAATCCTCCCAGGGCCTGACCTTGCATGTTCTGCTCCTGGAGATCACTCATCCCCAGGCTTCACATTCCAGTTTTCTCAATTCTATGCTTTCTCTAGGATCCCAAACTAGACATGCAAAGTGGCACAAATCTTAAACCCAAGTCCAGAAACCAGGTAAATTGGAGTTGTGAAGGACAGACACAGATAAAACCTAAAGGTGTAATAGATGACACCTGGATTGAGAAATGACTAGGTATTGTAACCCGTAGGTCTGCCTGGCCTCTGTCCTATGCTAGGCATATTATGTTTTGCTGCAATCCTCTCTTTCTATCCTTATCTTGCTGATTTTCTAGAGCCTAGACATTGTCCTTCAGGCTAACACCACACTGGGGACCCGGAGTGCCTGGTATGGATCATGGCTTTGGGGGATCTCCATCAGGATGATCAGGAGGAAGCAGCACAGGTCAGAAAGGAAGTGGCTTAGTCTTTCCATATGTCTGAGGGGACAGGAGCTTCCTCAGGTCAGAGGGGATGTCAGCCAAGTGCAGGACCCCAAAGACATCACTGAGACAGAAGCTGGCCTGGCATGCCATGTTTATTGGTTCAGTCTGTTTCTGATTCAGGGCCAGGTGCTCAGTCTGTAGGGAAGCAGTGAGGAAGGATAGATGTCCACACAGGGAGGGAATGAGAGGTGGAAGGAGAACTCTTCAGGAACATGGACGAGTAGGGACAGGAGAATCCAGGATGAAGATGCAGAGTGATTCAGGATGCACTATCATATCTGGCTTCAGGAACGCTTTTGCTTGACCTAAAGAAGAGAGGACATTATCAAGTTCCCAGGGACTGTAGAGCAGTGGGGGCGGGGGGCGGGGGACAGATGCTGGGTCCTGATTTTGAGGAGGGTTGCTGGTTCTCACCATCCTTCAGTGGTACCATCCATAATGATCCCTACATTTTCTCCCCAGCTTGTGGTTCATTGTCTCATTGAGATAACAGGATACATCAGGGCTGGGCCTAGTTGTGGGGTCCACTTACATGCCATCTACAGTGTCCCACACCCTCCCTCCCATCACCTGCTCATCCCACCCTCCTTACCATGGTCATCAGCACGAGGGCACTGACCAGCACAGCATACAGGGTGGCCTTGCCCAACAGGATCTCGTAGAGCAGGGTGGCAGACAGGACCCCTTGTTGATAAGATACTGTTGGAAGGAAGGGAGAGCAGTAGATACCTGTGAGTTAGTAGCTGTGGCTTCTACCACCCCCAGTGTCCATGAGTTCTCTGTACCATGGTTTCAGAGATAAGACCATGGGAGATAAAGAGAAATGGAGAGGATTACTTACTGGAAGTGAAGCCACAGTCTAAAAGAAAAGAGAGAGAGAAAGTAGGTGAGAGAATGTCATTTCTATAGGCTAGTGACCCTTAAATCATAGACTTTAAAGTTAGACTCAGGCACAAACACATGCACATCAGATGGTGCAGCGTGCCTCCTGTCTTCCTCATGCTGATCCAGTGTAGGAACATTATCATCGTCAACTCATCCAGGATCAGTGAGTGGGATGGGAGACACAGTACACAGGTGCTAAGCTCCATGGCTGCTCATAGAGGACACGTCAGCACAGCAGACAGGGCTGAGAATCTGTGGAAGGAAAGGGCTTGAGCTCCCTAGCCACTGCTATGTTCCCTGGGAAAAAGTGTATGTTATGGTTTGCTAATACTATGGTCTTGATCATCCCTTCTCACGTGCTCTGGCTTTCATCTGGGTCTATTGTTGATTTCTACCTGGATCTTTCACCTCCCTTTGGTGCTGATCTGACTCACTCTCCTCACCTGCTCACCACTCACCTGCACTGCCCCAAACTTCAGCACTGACATTCTGGGTGACAGGTCTGGCCCGGTCCTCCTGGTCCCAGGGGTCATCCTCTGAGAGCCCATAGAACTGGACTTGGCAGCGGAAGTGGTTGCGGGGGTTGTGCCAGAAGGCAGCTGAGACCCTCAGGCGGCTGCTGAGGCAGTAGCTGGAGTTTGGGTTGCCAGGAAGCTCCTTGTAGGGCTGAGGGTCCGTGCTCACCCCGCTGCGGGTCTCCTTCCCATTCACCCACCAGCTCAGCTCCACGTGGTCTGGGAAGAAGCCTGTGGCCAGGCACACAAGCGTGGCCTTCTTTTTCTGGCCGATCTCTGCTTCTGATGGCTCAAACACAGCCACCTTGGGTGGATTCACCCTGTCCAGGTTTTCTGCAGAGTGAAGAGTGGTTGGGAACAGGGCTCCTTTCAGAGCTGGCTGGAAGGAGCCACTGTCCATTCTTCTCTGACATTCTCCTTCTTCCTTGCCTGTCCTTGGTATTTACCCTCTGGACATCAACTGTCCACTATCTTTCCATCCCCCTAAGGTGGCATTATAAAGGGCACTGCCTACAATTCTGAGTGGTGTCCGTCACTGACATTTGGCTTCTCTTCTGTCAATGAAAGCTTACCTATCTCTTTCAGCATTTTATGCAGTAGCTATTTAAATGGAGCCCTGGATAGAAATCACAATAATAGGATCTAAATCCTAAGACTGTCTTTGCCTAGGATTTGACTTTGACTTCTGGACAGGCTTTTTGCTCCACATTTATTTTGTTTGTTTGTTTGTTTCTGTTCATGAAGTGAAAATTACAAAACTGACTTTCCACAGCATGTTTAAAAATTTAACAACATGACTATTTAGAATGACCTATCCAATACCATGTTATTTGTACCTAAAGGTAAAGGGCTAAAGAATAAAGAGGAATTGGGGAAGAAAGAGGCACTGAGGGAGGCCAATATCCATGTGGCCTATCTCTGGGCACTCATGTGAGGACAGCCTTTGGGTTTACAAGGCATCTGTAAAAACATGAGGTTTTCTCACATTTCATAGTATATGAAACCATCCTATCAACTCCTCTGCCTGCAAGTACCACTTGTGATTCCAGTGTTCTTTGCTTTTCCTTGACATTTTTTTCTGAGAAATTCTGTTAAAATGAAATATCTTTTGTATGAGAACCTACTCCTAGCCTCCAGAACTATGGAGAAAATTTGTTCCGACCCGTTTTCCATTTCTATGGCATATGACCTCCTGGGCCTGTGGCCTCTGCACTCACTGCACAGAACTACAGGTGGAGGAGGCTCTAGTGCCTGCTCTCATCCTCTGTTGCCGCCATTTTGAAATTCTAAGGAGCCTGCACATTTTCATTTTGATCTGGATCTACAAATTCTACAGCTGGTCCTGCCTCCATCTTGTCAGCTTCCCCTTATCCCAACTCCTACCTTGAGAATTAGTTATGCTGCTTAAATGGTAACATCCTCACTTCTATCTGCAGCACTTGGCTCCATCAACCTTTCTGTTCTCAGCTTGTTTCAAAGACTTCAGGATTCTCCTAGCCCTCCAAGGTCCCTGTGGACAGAACATCTCTGACCCACTCCTTCACCAAACAGTCCCTGCTGTAAAAATTAAAGATCTGCCTTGAGCCATGTGTGCTGTTCCCTAGGGTATTTATTGATGCCATGACTGTGACAAACACAAGCACACCCTAAAGCATGGTCTATAGAACTCCACAGAGAGGCTTTGGTCAGCCATACTACCCTAGGTGAGTCCCCAAAAGGGACAAGCTTGACTGTGTGGCCTTGAAAGTGTTCCTAGTGAGCTGATGCTTGCATTAGCCTCAGACAAAATTGTAAAGTTTCTTTTTTTTCTTTTTCCCAACCCACCTCTGACACATACATTGCCCTCCAGACCATTGCTAAATACAATAGAAACTGAGGTTCACACATTAACTTGGTTAAGGACACCTAATCACCAAAGAGCCAGGCATTGGAACCTGGCCTCGTCTGGTTTTAAAGCCTCATCCTTCTCCACCTCAGCTTCTGGATTACAGGAATTTCCTCTGGTCACACTTCAGTGTAGCTGAGCCCCATGGGGATCCAGCTTAAGGACAATCCAACTACATATGGTGTCTATTGTTGCAGTTATCAAAAGACCCTGGTTAATGTAGCCAGGCTGGGAGTTGTTTCCCTTCTCTTGTTTCAGGGTTTCTGTTGCTAAGTGTCATTTAAACTCCTATCCAGCCCTAAGAGCTAATATTCTTCCAGAGAATTTTCCTCACTTTCCAGGCAAAATATCTGCATTTGAACATGTGTTTGTAATAAATTTCCTGAACTGTGTGGGATGTTTAACCTAGAACACTTGGCTTTCAGCCTGCCCAGGACAGAGACAGGATTCTCCCAGGAGGCAAAGCCACCCCCGGGGCTGAGGTTCCCCTGCCCTCTGGCCAGCACTTGGGTTGACTGACCAGTCACGTGATTCAGGGGTCCCGACCTTCTGGAGAAAGAAGGGAAGGGCTTAAATCTAATTTCAAATCACACTGCTGAACAGTAAGTCAACAAAGCCAGACCTTTTCTGCTTCTTCTCTAGGGACTCACATGTTTATCAAACTGTTCCACTCTTGTCCCAGATTCATCCCTGCTGTTCCCACTCATCTAGCATTTTTTGCCTCTTAGTAGTACATAGCAACACACACACACACACACACCCCGCCTACGGCCTTTCTCCAAACCAAGTTTGCCCTTTTTTCCTCCATTGTAGGGGCTCCCGGAGTCCTAGTACTGTAAATCCTCTCCTCCATCCCTCACTCCGTCCCAAACTGTCTTCGACATCCGGATTCCCAGACCCCAGCAGCCCCCGCTCCTCCTTCCCGAAGCGAGGAAGCTGGGAGGCGCGGGAGGTAAGAGTTGCGCCCACGGTGACCTCCAACTCTCTGAGGGACCCCAACCCCCTCCAGGGACCCAGGGCCTCGGGCGAGAAAGGTGGGCCAAGCGCGCGCTTCTTACCTAGGACCGTAAGCCTGGTGCCGGGACCGAAATGCTGCTCGTAGGAGCACAGAGGAGCAGCCTGGTTCGCAAACCCCCGCAGCGGCCCGGGCGTTCCCCAGCCGCAGGGCGCAGCGCCGGGCTCGGAGCCCCCCGCTGTCCGGCCGCCTTCCCTCCCGCCCCGTGCCGGGCGCACGGCCCTGCGGACACTCACCCAGCAGGGTCAGCCGGCTGCCAGCCCCGAAAACCTGCGTGGCGGCTGCGGAGCACAGCCCCAGGGCACCCCACAAAAACAGGACCCTTGCTGCCCGCGCCCACCAAGGCCCCCGCCCCGCGCTCACCTAGCACCGTGAGACGCGTGCCTGGCCCGAAGTACTGGGTCTCTTGGTTCACAGCCTCCCAGCCCCCCACAAAAACCCTCCCCTGTCCCCGCTTACCTACAACTAACAGCCGCGTGCCAGCACCGAAGTACTGAGTGTTTTGGCCCACAGCACCCAGACGCAGCACAAAAATAGGCTAGGCCATTCCCAACCCCGGGGGTCGCTGAGCGCCCACACCCCCGCTACTCCTAGCTCCTCCGTGCGCCCCGCTTACCCAGCACGGTCAGCCGGGTTCCTGGGCCGAAATACAGTGTATCTGTGCTCACAGAATCCGAGCCCAGGACAAAAACCGGCGCTGCAAACTCTTACTGTCCAGGACCCACTCCGTCCCCACCGACCCTAGTGCTCCACAGCTCTCCCAGCACGAGACCAGAGGTCCCTGGCTCAGGGGCTGAGCAGAGACTCTCAGCATGGCCCCCAAGGCACATCGAGCTGCTGCCCACCCCTCCGGGTCCCACCCATCTGCAGCCCCCAGCTGCTCTCCTTACCTAGCACGGTTAGCTTGGAGCCTTCCCCAAAATACAGCTGCCCAGTGTTCACACAGCCCTGGCGATCCTAGCGCAAACTCCATAAAGGGCCGGGGTGGCCCAGCGATCACCCTTTTCCCCAAGGCCAGGGTTCAGGGGCTCCAGGCCCAGCGGCCCACCCTCCTTCCCACTGGGGGTGGGGGCCGCTGTCTTACCTAACACCGTGAGCCGGGTCCCTGGCCCGAAGAACTGCTCAGCATAGTAGCACGGCAGGAAGGGGCTGCCTAGAATTCCTCCTCCTTCCCCACTTCCCCCAATTCAGAAAGGGGGCACCCTCCCTCTGCTTCCTGGGCTGGTCTCTTCCCACTTCCAGAATCAGCCGGGCATAGTGATCTGGGCATTGTAGGAGGTCACCCCCAATTTGCAGAGGACAATCAACTTGGCATAGGGGTGATGCAGTGGCCTTGAGATCCGAAGGGGCATGGACGGTGACAGGTAGCCTGCAGGTGGGAAGTCTTGCAGGTTAGACCCTATCTTATTACTTACGCGACCTGTAACCTCTCGGACCTCAACTTCTTAATCAGAAAGATGGGATATCTTTCCCGCAAACACTTTTTTCTTTTAATGAATTTTTATATGTGATACGTGCACAAACGTTTTGTCAAGGTCAAGTTTAATGAAATGTGCTGACTGGTGATCCCACTGTGCCGCCATGGCCATCACATTCCTGCTAAGCTGTCTGGGGCAGAAAGATGCACAGGTATTCTCTGAGTACAGACCTGGGCAGGACCAGGCAGGATCCAGCTCCACAGACCTCTCACTATCTGGTGGCTGCACTCCTTGGGCAGGGAAGGAACTCGATGTAGGGCAGAGCTTTTTGTAAAAGCACCTCCTCTACTTGAATCATTGTGCCCCCCCCCAGTCCTCACAATGTTATACTGTGATACAAAAACGTTTCCTCCCCGCTGGCCTCTCTCCCCAAACACGGGGCAGGGGCAGGAAGTGCAGGTGGCAGAGGTTAGTCTGACTGAGTGGGGCTTTGGGAAACACCAATGCAGGGTAAATTTGAAGTGGGGAGGAGCTCAGGGAAAACTAGTAGTGGCAGCGGTGGGTGAGGGAGGGGAGCCCCCCTCCTGGGAACAGGCACCCCCCTGAGGAGACCATCTATGTCACTGGGTCTCCCTTCTGGGGCTCACTGAACCCTCCTGCTCAGACTGGCATTTATAGTGATGCTGATGGGAGGAGCAAGGGGCAGAGGACATCTTTGAAAGGGGAGTCCACAGAGCAGGAAGTAAAACTTAGGGCACAAGGACACACAGCTCAGAGAGCACCATCATTCCCACTGCTTCCTGGACAACTTCCCACTTCCTCATTCAATCACCCCAGAAGTGTGTAGTGAAGACCTGCTCCATGCCATGCTGGCTCTCTGAGTAGCATGCATCACCAAGCTGACTTTTTGGCCGTGGTTTTGATGATTCCTACCACTCAACCTTGCAGCCAGCTGAAGGACTGTACCCTCCAAGGACCTGATCATGTTGTTTGGGCTTCCATTCCTGCCTCTCACTGGCACAACCACATTCTACAGTGGATAACTGAGACTAATTCTTTGTTTGAAGGCTTTGTCACCTCCAAAGACACTTTCCTGACTGTCCCAGTCAGAAAGGGAGAGCTAGTCCCTGGCTGCATTTTAGTAGCCAGCTCACCTTGCTATTTCAGAGCATTGCCTTGTATCTTGGCCCTTTCTGTTCATGCCTTCATCCCTTTATGAACATGTAAGCTGCTTGGGTACTGTGGCTTGGCTATCTTTATTTGCTTGGAGGTCAGTAGCAATACATTGCAATAATACATGCTTAGGGAGTGGGTAACCGTGTGTACATGTGTGTGACTGTGCGTGTGCATGTGTGAGTGGAATAGAAGAAGTGTCTATGGCTCTTTCAGGAAGGCCTGATGGTGAGGACTGCTCCCGAGTTGGGCCACTTGGTCAGATATTACACCTGCCTGATGTCTACACAGAGCCAAGGCGCCATGCAGCGCTCTAGGGCTATGCTCACGATCACCTGGTAACGATGCACTTAGAGTGGACTGGAGGCGCGGGACAAGTGAAGAGGTGGTTTCCATCCCATGTGACAAGTGTCCTGAAGGGCATGTGCACAAGGCACCCACGATGGCAAAATACAGGGATTTACATTTTATTTTTGAATTTAATACAATTTCAGAAGAGTCAGAGGTGAGGATAGGGCAATAAAGGGTCAGAGAAGACTTTTGGGAAGGGCAGGTGTTGAAGGCAATCAGAAGATAGCGGGGAAAGAAGAATACTGTGTTATTCCAGATAAAGCAGATGTAGCCTGTGCATAATGGCTTGCAAGCAAGAAGCTCTGAGGTTTAGGAATGGGGAGAATAGCAGGAGCATGGAATAATGAGGCAGAGTTCATCGTCGGGTCTCTATGCTTGGGATTATGTCACCATGGTGACAATGAAACAGCAGAGAGCTTCTGAAGAATTTCTAGTAGAAATAGCAATGATTCTTGGTTTTAAGAAACTTCATTTTCTATCCTTCCAGGAGCATTCAGAGCCCATTTCCATACCCTTCTAATTCACTAGACAGAAATTTATCAACAGATTTGTAACTTAAAATTCAAGACACATCTATTGAAAATAAGTTTGCAAGTCAGTGCATTCTCTTCTTTTTAGCTGGGAAAGCTGCTTGGTAAACAAATGGAGGCTGGTGTGCTCAGGGAGGTGGCTACAAGGAAGGTGGGTGCATATGGGAAACTAAGGATTGTTAGCCATGGGAACATGACCAGTTGGCAGATTCACACTTCTGTGTAAATCAGCTGTGTCTCAGAACTGTTCTCAGAACTTCTGTATTTTGAGACTTTCTAGAAATCATCTCTACCTTTTCTACCTTCCTGTCTCTTCCCATCTCTACTTTCTGCATTTAATTTGCCTCTCCTGGGGATCCTGGGTGGATCCTTCTCTAGACTTTTCTCACCTGAGGGGATTGTATCAACTTTGAATACTTCTTGTTTCTATCCTGACTGAAAGCCAGATCATAGGGAGTCTGGGCACTGGAAAGAAGTGATATCTGGACATTCACAAGTCCATCAGGAAGACCAGGACATGTTTATTGATTCCATCATCTGGACACTCTGGGATTCCCCTGGGGTAGGGATATTTCAGCCATAAACATACAGGTGTGCATGAGTTTAGGGGGTAGAATTAGAATGAGTAGAGAAATGAAATCAGCTCTTCAGAAGCACTGGCAGAAGGAGAATCCACAAGGACACTCTAATACATTGGAAGTCTCTGCTTCTACAGCCAGAGTAGGATCAGGAATGCTTTTTCTTTACCTGCAGAAGAGAAGGGTATGAGGTTACCAAGTGCCATGAGTGGTGGGAATTGGGAGGAAGAAGCAGGGACAATTGACCACATAAATTGTAGGGCTCTTAATGATATGCACTGGGAATTTGGGTGACCATAGCTTCTCCTTCCCATCGTAGCCCTTCCACTGTACTCCCCCAGAGGTGAAGCTTGTCTTTTAAGGCATGTGAGTAAACTCCCACCTGCCCACTTCTGGTCTTGAAAGCATCTCTATGCTCTAGGCTTTGAGTTGTTGGGTGTTGTGTGTTGCTTGTAACCTCCCTACCCCTCCTGCCCTCCTCTTACCATGGCCATCAGCACAAGGGCACTGACCAGCACAGCATACAGGGTGGCCTTCCCCAGCAGGATTTCATAGAGGATGGTGGCAGACAGGACCCCTTGCTGATAGGACACTGAATGGAAGGAAGTGAGAGAAGGTCAGTACCTGTGAACAGATAGCTCTGGCCTCTATCGACCTGGTGCCCTGGTTCCACAGCCAAAACCACAATGGGTACAGAGCAGAGAGGCTCACTTACCAGAGGTGAATCCACAATCTGAAAGAAAAGAAGGGAGAGAAATTGGTGAGAGACCTCACCTTCTTATGCAGATTGAAAACTAAGGCATCCTTGAGGTTAGCACAGACTGGCAGGCCCAGAGCATCATCATCTTTCTTGTGTCATGCTGATGTCAACTCATCTCCCTTGACACCTTGGCAAATGCAGCACCAGAGGGAACAAAGAGTCTACTGAGATGCTGAGCTACACAGGTCACATGGAAGGAGGTCTCTAGCTCAAGGCTTCGGGTTGAGGAATTAGCCAGAGGTACCCAGATCATCTTCATGATGGGCCTTAGTCCCCTCTCCCCTTTTTGTTTCCTATCTAGCCTTTCTACCTGAATTCTTCCACCTCCCTCTGGTGCTGATCTGGCTCAGACTCCCCACAGGCCTCTCTGGCACCACTCACCTGCGCTCCCCCAAACTTCAGCACTGACATTCTGGGTGACAGGTCTGGCCCGGTCCTCCTGGTCCCAGGGGTCATCCTCTGAGAGCCCATAGAACTGGACTTGGCAGCGGAAGTGGTTGCGGGGGTTGTGCCAGAAGGCAGCTGAGACCCTCAGGCGGCTGCTGAGGCAGTAGCTGGAGTTTGGGTTGCCAGGAAGCTCCTTGTAGGGCTGAGGGTCCGTGCTCACCCCGCTGCGGGTCTCCTTCCCATTCACCCACCAGCTCAGCTCCACGTGGTCTGGGAAGAAGCCTGTGGCCAGGCATACAAGCGTGGCCTTCTTTTTCTGGCCGATCTCTGCTTCTGATGGCTCAAACACAGCCACCTTGGGTGGATTCACCCTGTCCAGGTTTTCTGCAGAGTGAAGAATGGTTGGGAACAGGGCTGCTCTCAGAGCCAGCTGGGTCTGGAAGGGGCTACGTGCATGTGTGTGGGCTGGGAAGGCATCAAGATACAAGGAAACTATGCCACAGTACATCCTGTGTGGTTTGGGATCATTGTTTTCTTCTCTCTTTTCTCCCTTAGCTTTGCCACTGAATTATCCGATGGCTATACGTTGTCTACTTTTTGATCTCCTTAAGGTGACATCTGTCCTAATTTTCTTGCCTTTCACTGCAATATCTCCTACTCTACAATATCTCATCTGTTGAAAGAATGTATCTCTTTCTTTCTCATTCAGTCTTGCTTGGTGTGTGGCTATCTTTTAGACAGAAGCAGTCATGGTAGAGTTGAATGAACTTAGTTTTGTGATAGAAGAATTTTTTTAGTAGCATGATCATAAGAACTAAATTGATTTTTTCCCGATTTTCATTTTCCCTTTTTGGGACAAAGTGATATTCTGTTTTGAGTCATGCCACATACTAGAATTCGCTTTTCTTGCCTAGAATAGACAATTTTCCCATTACATTGAGTATATTTTTCTGATTACCGTGCTCAATTCTTGTTTTTCACAGGTAACTTGTGCTGAGGATCCAGCTTGCCTCTGCCTGATACCCTATCTGATGTTTCACTCCTACACTGGGGCTCAGGGTGGCTGTGGTAGCTTGCCCAGCACGGATATAATTTGGTGCTATTCATAGGTTGAACCCTTTCCTTTTTTCTAGGGTTCACAAGCCTCCCCGGTCAGGTTTGGGAACCACGCCAAACTCTGTATTCTTTGAAGTAGTCAAAACTACTTGGTGGTCTAAACAAATCACAAAGCCCAAGGCTGTTTCTGCAAAGTGTTCACACTGAGAAGCCTTCGTCCGTTTCATATGCTTGGCAGAAGGGAGGGAAAGAATTTCTGGGATCACTAGAAAAAAATAACCTTATCTGAAGACAAATGAGGAATGGAAAAATCACATCCATCCTTCAGGGAACCTTCTTTTTGCCAGTTTACTGTCTTCTCTACTCCGCACTGCTCTGAACATAGGGGTGGACTTTTGGTGCAGAAATATGACAAGTGCAGATATCTCTACTTTTATCAAAACTGAGAAATAATTTGGATGGGAAAACTGAGACAGAGGCATGGAAAACGGCAAACCCTGAGACAGTAATGATAACAAGAATGAAAGTCATCACATTAAGGTGAATTGTTTACAAAGGATTTTCACATAAGTTGGTCCATTCTATTTTTATGTGCCTTAGAGAGACTGAGACAATTTAAATCATTTTTCAAATTTCGTGAACCCCACCTTCAGCTCTTCTCCAGCCCCAGCCTCTTGAGTTTAGGCCTTTGAATCAGATGATTATACTTTCCATCGAACTCCTTGCCATGTGGCCTCACTTGCAGACAGTGTCTGTCTGCCCAAGCTCCCATTGCTGGTAGGATCTAGGTGTCCCATTCTCCAGCCCAGACTCCATCCCTTCCCAATCCCACTCCACTCGCCTGTCTTCCTCCTCCCAAGCATGGTAATCATTTCATTAGGGTTTCGTATTGGTGCCTCATCCTGTTATCCCAGCATGGATCTTGAGGTCTGAGAAAGTAGGGTCTCTTACTTATTTTTTCTTTATACTTGGCTGTTGCTAAGATCATGCAAGTTTCCCATTGCACAGTTTTTTCAGACCTGTCTTCCAGATGCCCACCAAACACAGCCCACCTCAGAGACTCCCCAGGAAGCTCCTACAAGGCTGTGACAGGGACTTGTGCCCTTGGTCCCAAGAGCAGTCCTCAAGCCACCCTGATCTCACCAGCCCGGTTCTTACTGCCTTCCTCAACAACCGCCCCAGGAAGACAAATGTGGTAGAGTCTGCTAGAGACAGAAAGGAGGAAGATGAGGGTGAGACCAGGGTTCTGTGCCGGAGGGAGATGTCAGGGAGGGTTTTAACTGGAAGACAGCTCTTCACTGGGACAGGATCAATGATGCAGAACTGGAGTGAAAATGGGAAGGAAAAATAGAGAAGATATAAAAGAGAAAGGAAAACAACATATCCACTAAAAAAGGAGAGACAAGAGTCCCAGAGAACAATGAAAAGAAAAGCAACCAAACCACAAAGCCCCAAAGATGAGGATGGAGATCTGCAACTGCGGAGCTGCAAGCAACCAGCAGGAGAGCAAGCAGGAGAATCCACAAGCCAACGGGAAGGTAGGAGACAGTGCAGGGCCTGGTGCAGAGGGGCAACTCTGACCTTATACCCAAACCACTTCCCAGATCACTGGCATCAAACACAGTCACCTGCATTCAGGAATGGAGCCCCCATACCTGTCACAGTGAGCCTGGTGCCTGTTCCAAAATGGAGCGGTGAATTATAGGAACACAGCGGGAGGTGGCCATGGTAAAACCCAGAGGCCAAGCCCTAGCTCCTGCCTGGGGATGGCCACCTCTCTCTGCTTGCACTCATAACTCTGGAGTAAAGCAATTCAATTGGGAAAATGTCTAACACGATATGGGATAAGAGGGACAGGAAAAAGAGGTTTAGATCCATCCCAGCACATAAGAAGAAAGGATAAGCCAAGAAAGGAAGGAGGAGGCCGATCATGCACTGAAGGCTTGGAGGAGAGAATTAGAGGAACTGACCAAGTCCCATCTAAGGAGAGGCAAACTCAGGTGCTCAGAATCCCCCCCTCCCCAAGTAATAAATTCAAATGTGACTGAGTCCCTTCCATCAGCACTAGAGGAAGTGGAGCCTGGCTCCAGGTGTCAGTGGCCCCATTGTCCCAGTCCCCCACCTTACCTAGGACAGAAAGTCGAGTCCCCTCTCCAAAGTGCTGTGCCTCATTGCTCCACAGTATTGCACGAGGGTGGCAAACTCAAGAGGAGCTGCTGGGGCCCTTCCTTCCTTCCCAGAGCTGGCTCTGCCACAACTCCACCCTCCCTCATTCTCTGAGCTGCAGCCTGGGCTTTGTCCTCAGTCCCTGTCCTTTCCCAGGAGTCTTCCTGCAGCTCCAACCTGACAGTATCCCATACCCAAAGAAGACCTTTACCTACCCAAGATGGAGGGCTCGGCTCTGCTGCCGAAAGTTAGCTTTTCATTCGCACTAAAGCCTGGCAGGAAAACAGCTTCCAGCTGCTTTCTATTCCTTCCTCCCCACTTTGTGATTCCTCTTCCCATTCCTTCTAGGGAAGCAGAAGGGCAGGGCAGGTAATGGGGCAATGGGAAGTGCTGTGGTCCGGGAACTAATTCACCCCAATGGTGACAGCTATAAGGACTTCCCATCTACCAAGGCCAAGATAGGCTCCTTCAAGGAGACAGGAGATGGGCACAGTAACTTCCAGCTGAGTCTCCCTGCCTCCTGGTAGGGTCCTCAGGCTCGGCACAGCCAGTGCACGAAATACTGGAAATGGAAACTGTTCCCTCCTTGTTACTTCAAGATAAGAATTCAGATTCATACCCAAGATGGAGGCTCCATTTGGTTCCTAGTCCTCCCTCCAGACCCAACTTACTCACCTACAACTGTAAGCCGGCTTCCCTCCCCAAAATAGAGGGTGCTTCCAGAACACAGCCTCCCAGGTCCACTTCAAAACCTCCCAGTCTGCCAAGTACAGTGGGCTTCAGGAGAGGTCAGGCTTTCGTGGGTCTCTTCCCACACACAGCCACGGGCCTGCTCCATAAACTCCCCCTGCCCTTCCAGGGCTCACCCAGAACCCAGACAGGTGAGGAAGGAGAGGGCATGAGTGCCTGCAAAATCCAGAGCAGATCTGAAGAGCCTCGAGAGAACCTCTGAGAGTGAGGAAGACAGATGTCACAGTTCATTAATTCCCCCCAGTCCCTCATCTCAGGGGATTACTCCGGGTACAGCACTATCTCTTTTTCCTCCATCCCAAGCTCAGCTCCAACTTTGCCAAGAACCTTGGGGCCACCTGGGGGATGCACCCCACATGGAGCCTCTCCTTAACTCATTTCCAACACAAGATGTCCTCTCTCCCAATTGGGTCCCAGGAGCTCTGTCCTTCTTTTCACATTTCCCAGGTCAGAGTCCGTCCTCAGCACACCCAGCCCAGAAACCCTGAGCCTTACCTATGACTTTGAGCCTGGTCCCTGACCCAAAGGTATAGTCATAGTTGACACAGCAGGACATGGCCACTCTAAAATGGATACTGGGGATGCACTTTGTCCTATGAGAGACCTGGGAAGTTACCTGGAAGATGTCTTACCTACCACTGTGAGCCTGGTGCCTTCTCCAAAGTAAACTTCTGTGTTCACACAGTGACATGGGACAAGGAGAAAAACAAATTCAAAGTATGGAGAGAGAAGGGCCTTGGCTAGTGTCTAGAGGACCTTGGGTGAGGACTGTCCACTTCTGTGTTGTAGGCTTTACACGGATGGGCATTTCAATGTTGGACCCAGGGGACCACAGAGTGTGGCAGAGTCCATCTAGTGGGACCTACATTCTTTTCTCAAAAAATAAAAATGCTCCACCCAAATGCTTTCTGTCTAAAGGCCCATCAGAGGGATGTAGTCCTAGACAGCAGGCCAGGAGCCCAGAGCCTGTGACCGTGTCTCACAAGGGTCAGGATATCCTTGGCTTCTTCTGGAGTCTTCTGTGAAGCTCATCACCTCCAATCCACCTTTCCACTGACCTTGTCCTGGTTTCATGGCTTTGGGGATGAAGGAGTCTTCTGTTGGTCCACCGAGGCGTTCTTCTTGTGCATGTGTTCTAACTTCCTGGAAAGATCCAGTTCAGACCTGGGCCTGTCTGCACCCATGGCCTTGGGCTGACATGTAGTCAGGAGCAAGTCAGGTACATCCTGGATCTAACCATACCTGGCCTTGTGGCCCGGGAAAAAATGTTGAGAAATGGTGGACATTGGAGCAGGGTGAGAGGTTTTTGTAAAGGCTTCCCATAGAATTGAATCACCGTGGCCCCCTGTCCCCACAATGTTACAGCTTTGTACAAAAAGGGTCCCTCCCATGGGGCCGCCTCCTGGAGGCTTGAAGTAACCACCAGTGCAGCTGCTGCTTTGAGGCAACTGGAGGACAGGTAGGTGACATCACCCTCCATTGTGCAAAGTGGTGGTGGGGTGTGGACTAGACTGGGGGCTCCCTCCTCAGCCTGCCTCTTTTCTATGATGTTCTCAGCTCCTTGAGCTGTGTGAATTTGCAAGGCTCCTTGCTGAAGAGTCTGGTTTCCCCACATCGTACCTCCCTCTCCAAGTTGCTGTCATAGAAGGGAGCCACCTGTCGAGAAGCAGCAGCCCCTGTCTACCCTGGCCATAGTTCTCTAGAGAACTGACCAAGAGCTGTGAGGAATCAGAGCTGTACTAGTTATAAACAAACAAATAGCTAAGGGTGCACTGTATTTCCAAGAACAAGCATGGGATCAGAGGAGAGAACATGTTGGCAGCCATCCTGACTTCTCATTGTTGACCCTGGAATCAAATTTTGGGAAAAGCAGTTGAGGAAATACCTGTGGAGGCCAGGTAGAGAGACAGGCTGGCAAACATTCCAGTCCAATCACAAGGCCCTGTGATCATGGCTACAGTTTTTGCTCTCTTTCTGGAGGGATAGAAATATTTGAAGTTGTTGGGAGATACTGTTTTTCCCTTTCAAAAGATGACTGTAAAGTTTAACCTGAACTCAAATGGCCTAGATATTTCTTCCCTAGATGGTGCTCCCTTCAATTGCCTTTCAAGGTGCTGCTTAAAATTAAGATGAAGAAAACCACGTGGCAAACTGAGTATGATAAGCACACATTGGCATGGAAAAATAAAAACAAAATCAAATGATAAATATGGGGAAAATATTTGTGATTCTTACCATAAGGGCTAATCTCCCTAATATATAATGAACTATTAGAGATCAACAAGAAAATAATCCAGCAGTCCAATAGAAAAGGGGCAAAAGCAAATTGGTTCAGAGAAAAAAGATGTTGAACTAGTCCTTTACTATAGGGGGGAAAACTTCTCACAATGATAATGCAAAATAAAACAGCACGGAAATAATAATTTTCATCTATTTGGTCAACACAATTGCATTATGGAAAAAATTCCATAATGCAAGCTTTATGGGGAACAATTTGGAGACAACTATAAAGATTACAAATGCATTTGCTTTTCATCCAGAAATCTCACCTAGAGAATTTATCTTGTAAATACTCTTGCATAAAAATATAAAATGTTTGCAATATAGTTGCATCATGTAGAGTAGCAAAAGATTGGGGAATATTCCAACACCCATCAGCAAGGGAATGGATAAATAGCCATATTCTATTATGTCTATACAATGGAATACTATTCAATGCTAAAAAAGAATAACAATGGCTTATATTGCTATGGGAAGCTCTCTAAAATACATGCTTTACTGAAAAGAGTAAGCCAAAGAATTGTGAACATGTATGCTACCTTTTGCCTAACAACAGAAGCAAAAGAAAGAAATATACATTTAGTTACTGGGTTCTGCATAATGAAACACTGGAAAGATAAAAAGAAACTGATAAAAGTAATTACTCATGATGAGTAGAGTGGATAGAAACAGTGGAAGCACAAGTCACATTTCTCTGTGTCAACTTTACTGTGTTGCTTTTGTATTAGGGCTGCATAGCTATATCTATTTATAATCAAACCTAAATTAACAAAATTTAAAAAGGAAAGAAAAGCAATAAAATATTGCTTTAAATAATATATGAAGATCTGCCACTTAGAAATAAATATTTGTTTAATTTACAAAGTCTTTTTCCCAACGAAGATCAGTTTATAAAAGAAGCTATCTTGTGGTCCTGAATTTTCTCAGTGGGGCCCCAAACCCTTAGGAAACATGTAAAAATTACAAATTGAGTTTAGGATTGAATTTGCTAACCTATATTTAAACAACCAGGGAGAAAATCGTCCTGCTGTTTCTATCACAGTTCGAGGCATGGGATCCACAACTTGTCTCCTGATGGGAACCAGGCAGGAGTAAGCTTGAAGAACAGCAGAGGCTAGCTAAGCTAGTGATGCCTTAAGCTGGACAGAAGACGTAAGGAGAGAGTCTGCATTTATCCCTTTAATAATGCCATATCTCAGAATATTCTACGATAAGCCCAACTAAAGGCCTATTGCTTCATCAATTGGAATGTGGTGAGGTTTCCTCTTTATTTCCTTTCTTCATTGAAATGTAGTTTATTTTGATCTATTTACATTTTTTGTTGTTGTTTATTCACCCCATTTGCCAATCAATACTTTACTTTCTAAGTAAGTTTTTCCTTAATCAAGTAGCTGGTGACATTTATCCCAACTAGCCTTACAAATCAGAAAACCACTCTGTCTTGACATCATAGCATCTCATAGAGGTTTTTTTTCCTCCAGTTTTGCTCCTCTGGACATTATACCTAAATGCAACGAAATTTTTTTCTGCAGTAGTAGCAACAGACCAACTAGGCAGGAACCAGTTTGAGGTCATTCACCATCTTGAGCAGCAGGGGGCAGGCTTTCCGTATTATTATTATTTTTTTTTTTTTTTTTTTTTTTTTTTTAAGACCTAGGTCGTTGCAGTATAGGTTTGGCCACTTGAGGGGGCAAAAAGGATGTAGAGTGCTGGGTGGGGGTAAAGAAAGAAGCAGTCTTCCTCAGGGCATGTGCTGGGAGCCCGGGGGAGAACAGGGAAACGTGCTAGTAACAGTTTATCCCTGTGTAATTCAAGCTATTTTTTCTCAGTTGAGGAATAGATATCTAGAGGCTAAAATGAGCACTCGGTGATGAAGAGACAGAGCTGAAACCAGCTCCCAAGCTTCCTCTATTGAGTTATGGCACTGTAAACCCAGCCTGGAGCCATCTTCCTGGGTTTCACCAGGCCCCTGCTTATGGCTAGGAGGCCTTGGGAAAATTACTAAATCTCTCTCTCTCAGTCTGTTATGGATAAAATGGGAATCATAATAACAATACTACCTTATGGGGTTGCTGTGAGAGCTAAATGAGGTAACGCATGCCAACATTTATAATGGTACCTGCACACAGTTAGTGAAAATATTAGCTGTTGTTATTTCCACAGAGTACTGTCCCAGGGATGTCTCTTCCAATGAGGTTCACGGGCTTTAGCGTAATCAGAGTGACCTGGAAGGTTTGTTAAATGGCGGGTTGCTGGGTGCCCTTCCAGTTCTTCTAACGCAGTAGGTCTGGGGACAAGGCTCACCGCTGCATTTCTCTCCAGTTCCCCAGGAACCGTGGTGCTGCAGTTCCAAGGACCAGTCTTTGAGAACCATTCTTCTGGAAGCTTCTTTCTTTTCTCAGTACCCTTCCCTCCACTCCTTCATGTTTTATTTGTTCTATCCCTGGTTACTTATATCCCAGGCTTTGTTCAATCCCTGGAGATAGCTGGACAAGCAAGACAAGATCTCCCATCTGGGTGCTCATAGTTGAACTCCAGGAGAGCTACCTCCTATGACAGAAGAGGGCACAGACCAGGGGGTGGACACCTGAAACTCAGACATGAGGACAGTGGGGCCAGTGCATGGGAGGTGGAGGTGTCAGAAGATACTTAAGAGGGGTGGGAGGGGAATCCAGGCTGATGGGGCCATGATGTCCAGAGATGGAGACTAGAGGTGCATGGATGGGCCCCCAGGACTTCTGAGCATGAAGGAGAGGCAGACAGGGATGTGTGGTGGAAGCATAAGTAGGACTGGAGCAAGGAGAACCATAAATTTCCAGATTCTCAGGAAAAGATTGACTTAGGCAGGGACGTGATGAGCAGGAGCTCTTCAAGAACAATCACTCTGCCTGGAAGGAAGTGATTGAAGGAGCCCCTGGGGAGGTGCAAAAGGCAGGGAAGGGGTCGCTGGTGATGGCAGGCTGGAGAGACATGGAAGATCAGGGTTGGTGGGTTCTTCATAGTCTCAAGAGAACAGTAGGCTGGGTAGAGGGCATTTAGGCAAATGGGGATTCAATCCCCAGCTCTGTCATCCACAGGGTGTGGCCTGTGGGTGAGGCAATAGTCTTTGCTGCCCTCTGCTTTCCATTTGTACTCCTGAAGTGAAAGCAAGCTGAATGTGCAATGTCTGTAACCTCTGGATGGTGTGCACTTACTGCTACTATATGTGGAATGAGCCAAAGGCAGATTTCTTGGGAGTGTGATGAATGGAGGTGTAGGAGCTCATGTGTCCCCTGCAGATACATAAGCAGATGGCTGAGAAAGGGCCAGTGAGAAGTTCTCTAGTAGGACCCTTGCTGCCAGGAGGAAGAAGAATTGCACTAGCAAGAATGCATGCCTGCGAGGGGACTCAGAAGAAACTCAGGCAATTGATGCTGAGGTTTCTCTAGATGTGTGTGCTTGCTGCTCTGGATACAAAGAGGCTTGTTTCCAAAGCCAAAGAAGCAGTGGCCTTGCCAATGGCACTGAAATATGCAAACGTAGACAGATTCAGGACCACCAGAGTACCCAGAAAGTACAAAGCTCTTTAAAACCACTTCTCTGAAATCTATTTTTCTTGAGAAGACAGACACTTTTTACTGCTTTTAATGAGTTTCAGATTTCAGATTTCATCTCTTAATATACTGCTAATCAAGTGCTCCATAGAATGTATTTTGGGACATGGCAGGGGTTTGCTTATCTCTTGAGAAGAGAGATGTATCTGACTTCAGATTGGAGCATGTTTCCCAAAACAAAGGGGCTAGAAGGAGCAAACAAATAACAGGCACAGATTCACTTTATTACCGTAGGTATGGCAACAGAACCGGGGGCTCAGTTGCTAGCAATGGTCTGCTGAATCCAGGACACGTAGTTGCACACCTTGGTGTAGACTCCGGGAAGATTCTTCTGAGCACAGCCATAGCCCCAGGAGACGATTCCCTGAAGTTTTCCATTGCAGACCACGGGGCCACCAGAGTCACCCTGGGAAGGAGGGACAAGTCATATAAAGAGGAGATGAGAGGGAATGCAGCTACACTTCCTCTGAATTTAAATACTCTGGTCAGCTGGCTCCATATCCTTCTCATGGTTGCCCACTCTGTGCCCTTGCTAAGTGGATGGTATGCAGGCCATCATTTCTCCATGGTGTTACCACATGGAGCTGCCAGCCCCACCATCTGGGCCACTCACATCCTGCTCCCAGGACACAGGGGACATAGGAAGGGCTCCAGTCACCTGGCAAGAGTCCTTGCCTCCCTCGAGGAAGCCAGCGCAGAACATGTTACTGGTGATCTCTCCAGGGTAGGAGGCTTCACACGAAGACTGACTGAGCACAGGGGCATCCAGGCACTGCAGCAAGTCTGGGTTTTTGACTTTGAGAGGCAGGTATAGATCAGAGAAAGAAGAAACACGAGTCAGACCGGGCTGGGGAAAAATCCAGTGCCCAACACCATGGGCAGACACTGGAGAGCACCCCAAGGATGTAAGCCCCAGAAAGGAACAATGGCTGTCAGCTCCCAGCAGGACCATTGCTGCTCCCCATCCTGGAAGTAAGGATATCATGTTCTAGATTTGTCCTCTTTTGATTCTGAGAATCAACTCCTTGGGAACTCACATGACTATGGTGGCCACTGCAAAGCCTTGTGTGTAGTGGGCACTTGAAATGTGTTTTCCGGCAGAATCAAATGGATTCAACCTTATAGACATGCTTGGTTTGGGGAAGTGTAGGGAGAGAAGGCAGAAGGAGGGTGAAGAGCCTCACTTACCACCAGAGCTCAGCGTGTTGCCCCAGCCAGAGATGAGGCACCGGGTGCCAGCAGACGCACAGGAGGAAGGCAGAGATATACTGGCCACCCGGGAGTTGAGGGTTGCAGGCGAGGCAAGCTTGATCAGCATGATGTCATTGTTCAGGGTGTTGCTGTTGTAATTGGGGTGGCGGATGATCTTGGCTGAATTGATAAACTGCTCATTCCCCTCCACAACGTTGATGTTGTGCTCTCCCAGTCTCACCTGGATGCGGCTATTGGGAAGAGGTGCATGGTACAGGCTTTCGTTCCGTAGTCCAAGACACTCCAGAATTCTCAAATGCCCTGGTCAGGAGGAACTCTAGGGGCTCAGGACAGCATATGTGACAGGATTACAGGAGCAGCAGAGGGCTGGTGGGTGGTGCTGGTGTGTGACCCAAGCCATTCCCGCGATGGAGGTAGGTGGTGTGGAAGAGGATGCAGTGTGGAGGGGGACACCGTGTGCAGGAGATGAGGTGTGGAAGGGATGGGGTTCAGGCTGCAGCTGGGGATCGCTCTCAGCTGCTATCCTGAAGCCCCCTTCCACAGCCCACGTGTAGCTGGTTAGCAAAGAGTATCTGTGCAAGGTCCTTGTCTGCCTGTTTTACTGGTCCCTACCACACCAAAATGATCCTTCTCTGCTTTTCTGACCCCTACCCTCTGCTGTGTAATAGATTTGTTTGGTGAGGGAGAGGCTTGCTATTGTGTGGACCTCTTCTCCTGCATGAGAGATGCCTCCAGCAGCTTCTATTCTCTACCACCTTTCCTGTCTTCCTTCCAGCCTCATCAGTTACCAGGGCTGTGGGCTCTGCAGTCTGGGGCTCAGCACTTACGACTTGTAGCAGTGAGCTGCAGACACCACCCACTGGTTATTGATGAGGGAGCCTCCGCAGAAGTGGTAGCCACTGTTCAGGGACACCTGGTAGGGGATGGAGTTTGCCGCACAGGTGTAGCCCCCAACGATCTTGTCATCATCATCAATGGGGAAAGCAACTTGAGTGGAGAAAGGGAGAAACCAACTTAGCAGAAGTTAGAAGGGTGAAGACTTCAGCCCTGTGGTTGCTTCCTGCTCATTATTATTTTTTAATTAGTACAGTGATTATAGGCAAACAAGGAGCACTGTCAACCCCAGTCGACACCACAGCTTATAGTTGTCCCGGGTACCTGTGCCTGCAAACACATAACTGGATATCCTGCATGGGCTCAGATCTCCTCTGCAGGTACCAGAGTGGGGGCATATTAAAAGCTGTTACCATGTGTTGGCTGGGAAATGGATCAGAATGTGGTTGTCTCCCCACTGAGTGCTTCTCTCTCAGGTTCATCACTGGTCTGCTCCCCATGGCTGTTTGAGCCCCAGGTTATCAGCATAGCTAGGATAATCTCCCAGCTGAGTAGACCCAGCTGTACCCAGCTTTCCCACAGCCCAAATCTACACAGTGAGGTCAGAGTAGATGATACCAGCTCACAGGCCCACTTAGGTATGGCAAAGGGAGGCAATAGAACTAGCAAGTAGAATAGTTATTCTTGATCTTGTCTGCAAATATGGGAATCTTAAAGTCACCCAGGAAGCTTAAGCATCTAGTGCACAGGCCATATCCCCAACAGGAAGTCTTGATTTCTAGGGGCGAGTCTCTGGGAAGAGCACTTTTTCAAATTCCTTAGGTGTGCTCAAGGTTGAGGACAGCTATGGTGGACCTATCCTAGAGCCAAGCTATGGGACTGCTGCTTCATTTCAGGAACTCTCTCCACCTAGCCTACTGTTCCACCCTCCCTGACCTCAGCCCAGCATGGTGGAGGGAGTGGAATCAGGGAAAAGGAGAAAGGTGAAGCTTACCAAGAGCCCAAGAAGGTGGGAAGGAGAGGTTCTGGACAGGGTACAGTAAGTATCAGAGTGTAGTAAGATAGAAGGGACAGCAGTGATGGTAGGGCACAAGGCTTTGAGGAGAGGGTGGACAGGCCCAGGCAAGGCATGGAACTCACCAGCAGCTCCCACAAGGGCGAGGATCAGAAGTGCGCTCATGGTGGCAGATGTACAGTTGAGCAAGTGGTGGAGCTGTATTTATACCTCTTAGGAGGGAGGGAAGATACAGAGGTGGAGGGTCATGTTCCTCCCTGCACAAACACACCTGTAGATTTTCCCTTCCCAGAGTCTTGCATCAGCCCTGTTGTGTGTGCCACTCTGTGTGAGGTGATAAAGAAAGTTACCTTCTGAGGCTGAGAGGGAGAGCAGCTGATTTTTTGAAAGGATGCTGGGCTGAGGAAAACAGGAGAAGCCAACCTCGCCATTTACAAGACTGGGCTTGCTTAGGCTGAGAGATGAGGGTTTGGAGGAAGAAGAATGGCCTGGGTCCTTAGAAATCCTCTGAACTTGTGGGGATTTATGTAACTTACTTTGAGAATGCATTAATATTGACAGCAAGCTTGGCTGTTTGGGATCCTGGAGTTCCCAAGAGAGGAAAGAAATGTCTAAGACTTATTACCATGAGCACGAAGTCCCTTCTCTGCAATCTAATGCCCTGGGCAAGAAGGTCAAATCCAAGGCCTTGGCAGCCAGAATTACAAGGAGGTGATGAGAGGGAGACTCAGAGTTTTAGAAGTCTGGGCTTCCAGTTGGCTCTCCTTTCTACCAAAGCTATAAATGGGGAGTGTTTTGAAGGAGAAGTGAAAGTTAAGTAGGAGCTTACTCAATACATTAGAGGGATGGAAGACCAACATCACATTCCTCCTCCTCCTCAATGTCAGGTCATTTGTCTCTCCCTTTGCTCATGCTTTTAAGGGTTTTCTTAAAACAGCCTTTTGGTTGCTCTCATGGTCTGTACCATGAGAGGATGAAAACTACTCTATCTGATAGAAGCAGATAGATGGAGCTATGATGATATGCCCCAGATGATATGAGACAGAGTGTATTGAATCTGTATAACAATTTTGGGAGTATGACCATTTTCATTATGTTGGTTCTTCCTACCCAAGAGCAGGGGATATCTTTCCACTTTCTGATATCCTCTTTGATCTCCTTTTCCAGATTACTGTGGTTTTCAATGTAAAGATCCTTTACTTCCTTTTTTAAATTGATCCCTAAGTATTTTATTTTTTTAATGGAATCTCAATCAAAACACCATTACCACACCCACAAAGAACTAGAGAAAACAATCCTAAAGATACCCTTTGCTCGGGCTGGGGATTTAGCTCAGTGGTTCCGCCACCTGCCTCGCAAGTGCAAGGACCTGAGTTCGATCCCTGGTACCAAAGAAAAAGATATCCTTTGCTCTTGGGTAGGAAGAACCAACATAGTAAAAAAAAATGGCCATACTCCCAAAATTGTTTTACAGATTTAATGCAGTCCTAATAAAAATACCAATAGCATACCTCAAGGAACTAGAAAAAAACATTTCTAAAATTCATTTGGAACCAGAAGAGACATAGAATAGCAGAAACAATTCTTGGCAACATGGGCAAGGCAGGAGGCATCACAATCCCTGTCTTGAAATTATATTACAAAGCTACTGTGATAAAAACAGCATGGTACTAGCAAAAAACAGACCTGAGGCTCAGTGAAACAGTTTAGAAGACACAGAAACAACCCCAAACACACTCAGCCACCTTATCTTTAACAAAGAGTCCAACCAGGCCAGCTAGAAGAAAGATAGCCTTTTTAATAACTGTTGCTGGAAAAACTGGCTTTCTACATTCTGATGACTAAAACTAGACCCATGTCTCTCACAATGCACTAAACTAAAATCAAAATTGTTCCAAGATCTAAATAGTAAGACAGAAACACTAAATCTGCTGAAAGAGATAATAAGTAGAACTTTTGAGGACACAGGTGTAGGCAAAGACTTCATGAACAAAACCCTAATTGCATGGGAAATAATACAAAGAATCAACAAGTGAAATCTTATCCTATTAAAAAACTTTCACACAGCAAAAGAAATCACCAAGAGTGAAAAGACAACTCATAGAGTTGGAAAAAACTTGTAGCCAGTTGCTTCTCTAGCAGACGATTAATATCTAGAACATACAAAGAATTGAAAAAATTCAAAACCCCCAAATTTAAAGACCCAATAAAAAATGGGCATCTGAATTGAATAGATACTTCTCAGATGAAGAAATAGAAACAGCAAATAAATATATGAAAAAATGTTCCAAATCACTGGTCATTCAAGAAATGCAAATTAAAACAATGCTGAGATTTCATCTCACTCCAGAAAGAATGGCTGCTATCAAGATATCAACCAACAACAAGTACTGGTAGGGCTGGGGGGAAAAGGGAATCCATTGGTAGGACTGCACACTGGTGCAACCACTGTGAAAATCAGTGTGAAGATTCCTCAAAAAACTAGGATTAGAGGTTCCATTTGCCCCAGCTATTCCCCTTCTGGATATGTTCCTGAAAGAACTAAAAGCTTCATACCACAGTTATATATGCACACTCATGTTTATAGTGGCACAATTTTTAATAGCTAAATCTTGGAAGCAGCTCAAATGTCCATCGACCCATGAATGGATAAAAAGGATGTGTTTTTTATATAATGGAATACTACTCAGCCATAAAGAAGGATAAACTTGAGACATTTATAGCTAAATGTATGCACCTTGAGACTATACTCTTAAGAGAAATAAATTGGACAGGTGTAACTATCACATTGTGTCTCTTATGTGAGAAATTGAAAGTATAAATGAGGAACAAAATGTATAATAGATATTGTGAAATAATTTGTTCAAAAGAAGAAGGTACAGGGGGAGGAAGGAAGAGAAAAGAAAACAATGAGAAAAGAAGGAAAACCAGAAACAAAGATATTGTAAATAAGGAGGGGAAGGGGGTTGAAGGGATGAGAGGGGATTGGGGAAAAAAGAGGAATCAAGATATATCATGTACGGCCGGGGATTTAGCTCAGGGGTTTTGCCGCCTGCTGCGCAAGCGGAAGGATCTTAGTTCGATCCCCAGCACCAAAAAAAAAAAAATAACAACAAAAGATATACCATGTACAGGTACAAATTCCCTGTGATGAATGTGATCTATGATGAATGTGATCATTATGCATATCTAAATTTTACCAGTGAAATTAATATTTAAAGTGTAGATAGTGGTAATCTGCAGTCTGATCAGAGAATTAGCAGTAGGTAGAGAGATTAGCTCAGGGTAAAGGAATCAAGTACTAGGTTCAGTAACAAAGATGTGGGGGAGGATTCTGGAATCTCCTATCTTATGTAATGAAACTATTATCCTGGGCTTCATAAAGAATTAATATTTCCAGCAAGGATCCCAATTGGGACCTGCCATAGCTACCAAGAATCAGCCCTACAATTTTTATTGGGGCATAACCTGTCCTGAGGAGTGTAGAGACAGATAGTGGATGTACTTGTATAATTAGATAATATGGGAGCAAATTGGAGGGGCCGTCTTACAAGGTGCTTATCCGTTTCAGCTCCTCTAAGCCCAGGGTGCGTGAGGAGCAGGAGCAAGCAGAGTTTATGCTTAGATTCTAAAAAAAGTAGAAAAGGAATGAGAGCTCTGGAGATGCTGAACAAAGTGAGCAAAGCTTAGTTCAACAGTTGGTGATAGAATTGGAGATGGCAAGCAGGGAGGGGGATAGAGGAAATGGAAACTAGAGTGAATTGTGGGAAATGCCAATGTAGGGCTTGTAGAGTACCTGCTGGTGCCCTCCCTGGCATGGATAGGCCAGCTTCTTTGTACCAGAGATCAGCTATGGAAAGCTCTCACCTGTCCACCCTGCATCCCTTCTATTGCTTAATGGGCTTTTACCCCAGTGGGTATCTTAGTTACTTTTCTTTTTGCTGAGACAAAATACCCAACACCCAAAGTTAGAGGAGGAAAGGTTTATTGTAGCTCACAGTTTGTAGAGGTTCATTCCATAATTAATTGACTCCAAGGCAGAGAGAGTGGCATCACAGAGGAGAAACAGTTCATGGCAGGCAGAGGCAGCATAAGCAGCAAGTGACAAATGAGCAATGACCAGTAGCTACCATAGCAGCCCTCTTTCTGTCCCTTATAGTCTGTCCAGACTATACACCCTTAGGGAAGGTCCAGCCCCTTATCTAGAGAGGGCTTTCCCATTGTCCACTTCCAGAATGATACCAACCAATCAGTAAACTAATCTAGTAATCACACACCCTTGATCTCAGCATCATGCACTAGATCCAGTCACCTATGAAAGCTCCACCTATGACAGCATGAGGCTTTGGTGAGACATCTAGGCATAAGCCATAACAGTGGGAACACTGTTGTGTTTGTACAGTGCCTGATAGCTTTTCAGAAACTTTAACACACACAATGGTAGTGTGTTGCTTTTCCTTTGTGTTGAGCATCACAGTTTAACTTTTCACAAATATTTTATCAGTGAACTATGCAGGATAAAGTTATTTCCATTTACAGAGGAAGAGACTGTGGCTTATAGAGATTCTGCCTTGTCCAAAATGTCACCTAAAAATGGCAGTACTGCCTCAGACTGCAGGAAAACATGGCAAGAGTTGTGAAGTGTGGGACTTGCTGCTGGTGGTACCTAAAAGTTTTACTGGGGAATCAACCCATTGGAAACTAGTTGGAAGATTCTACATCTGACTTTCTCCTGGAACTTGACTTCCTGGAAGAAATGAAACATCAAATAATATTTCACCTGGCACCTTATCCTAGAGCCTTACCTTACTATGGCCCTTGTCCCACATGCCTAATCCATGGACACTTTTCTGTGCTCACATGTAGTTGACAGACACTTAGGAAGCCAGGTTGGGGAACCTGGATAATATGTGATATTTCTGTGATGTCACTTAACACACTGCTTTGCTTTGTTTCTTTGCAGTGGGGTACTCATAGGATTGATGTTTTAATGGGGAAGGATAGAATTTTGCTCTAGCATTGGTAGATACTATGTGCACTGGACAGACAGCCACAGGAAAGTACCCTTGGCAGAAGAAAACACTATGGGAAAGGGAATTTTTGGATTGGCCCCTGTGCCTCTGACTCTGTCCTAAAGGGAATATCAAAGAGCAGGATGATTTCCTGTAGCTGAAGCTCACAAATTAGGCTTTTCCTGATATTTTATGCTCCTACTTACAGCCTGAGATCAGTTTTCTTCAAGGTAGGAATCACCTTTCAGGCAGAGAAGGGAGTTATAGGTAGATATTGCTACCTACTTTTAGATAAATAGGATAGGTTCAGATCCAGCTGCTTAAACTCAATAGTTCTCTTTTTTGGGGTACTTGGGTTCGAACTTAAGACCTTGCACTTGCAAGGCAGGCACGGCACCACTGAGCTAAATTCCCCGGCTCTATGCAGTTCAGTTCTTAATACCATTTTTTCTGAGTTAGATATTCCTTTGTCTACATCTTCAAGTCATTTTACTAGCTTGTGTTTGGTGTTTAGCCTATTAAACTCCTGTTTTTCATTTATTATAACAGTGAATTTTCAGTGTCCTTATTCTACACCAAATATTATGTCTTTCATGGACCTTTTTTCATATGCTTGTCAAAGCTACAGCTTTAGATGAAGAATCTAAAAGTTGGAGTTTAAGTGACTTCTCCAGAGACACTTGGGTAAGGAATGCAAAGATGGTATCAGAACCTCTCCTCTTCTTCAAACTCAGTTTATTTCCCAGTACATTGCTACATGATGGAGTCTTTCCAAGCTCCTAATTTTCTGAAAATTACACTTTTATCAGATCACGAATTACTATTTTCTTTGTGTATCAAATATGCCCAGATCAAGTTTTTCTCTTCAGATCTTTGTCAACTCCTTGGGCTCCAGCATCTTTATACAGATATTTTTCTGGTGGCATTTGGGGCTTGAATCCCAGGCCTTTGCACTGAGCTACATCCTCAATCCTTTATTTTATTTTATTTTAATTTATATTATTGTTTTGGGAGGCAAAATCTTACTAAATTGCAAAATTACCCAGATTGGGCTTGAACATGTGATCTTTCTGGCTTAGCTTCCCGGAGTGCTGGGATTACAAGTGTGCACCACCATGAGCAGCTTTTATAGCTAGATTATTAAGTTCCAGACTATCTTCCCCCCAAAGCCAAGCTCCCTTCCACTATTTTTTCATATTTCCCTAACAACATCACTTTTCATCCAGTAAGCACCTGTTCTCTTGGATATCTCATCCTGGAAATCACTGAGAGTGAAGGGGGTGCTCCGTGATCCAGAAAGACCTGAAGAGCAAGGCAAAGGCTTGGATGCTCAGAGTGGTCATGGTTGATCAGCCCATTGGAGTCACTGCCACTCATCCTGTCTTGTTTCTTTGTTCTCATCTTCAAGTCATGAAGTGCCATTTGAGTATTTTATGGATTCTTCAAGTTTCACGCACCATACAGTTTCTACAAACTGATACTTTAAGGTTGTTTAAAGATACATTGATTCCTGTGGTGTAAGGATGAGTCTCTCTGTTCCCATCACAGCCACTCCCTGTCCACTCCTTCCAGGCCTCCTGAGCTGGTTAGGTGATTGGAGAGTAAGTAGGAGGGAGTCAGGGTAGGGTCCAGGAGGAGTATCCATGTTGTCATCACACCTGTGAATTCCATGAAACTTAGAGTCTGATACTTGATGTTTTTATCCATTTTTCTAAATCACATTAGGTCCAGATTGAAACCCATAAGCCAGGTGTGGTCATAAGTCCAATTGGTCAGTAGGCTCCTTCTAGTCATTTGGCTTGTAAAAAGTCTAGACTCTGCCATCCATTTGGAAAGGAGCCAACTGGTGAGTCCACCTCCTTTAGGTCAGCTTGGCCAGAGGCATCTTCAGAAGGCTTTCAAGGCTCAGAGCTGAGGGCTCCATCCATACAGACCCCAGAAGCAGTTCCCATCTGCTCAAGGCCACTGTGCTTGAGCAGGTGGTTCCGGACCTTGCCCCTGAAGAATCCATAGCATCTGTTCCATTTCCCAGTCCTGGGTAAGGCAGCAGAGGGAGATCAGCACACATCATTGTGCTCCTTCCTGATTAAATATAAAGCTTTGTTCAAATATGAGCTTGAGAGTTTTGTTTTCTTCCTGCGGAACAATCCAGTTAATTTCTTAGTGAGCTTAGGTAATCTAAACTCAAATCTTGGTAGATTTTTTTCTCCAAAGAATCTATTGCATCTTGACAAGTTTTCCTTTTGAAAAGTCATTCTTACTTAATCATTAAATATTTACTGGATTCCCATGATATTCCAGGAGTTCTAGGCTCTAAGAAAATAGCAGTAAAGAAAAGGTCCTTGCTTTTATGGCATTTTTGTGTTCATCCATACACATGTGAGGAAGTATAGATATTGCCGAATATATATATTTTTTTCTCTTTTTAGAAGTAGTGATTACGTGTTATTAAAACAAGGTAAAGTGTTAATGTGGAGGTACAGATAGGGTGATCAAGAAAGTTCTCTTTGGGGAAATGATATTTGAGTTAAGAAAAGAATAAGAAAGAGACAGCCATGGGAAGGAGGGACTGAAAAGTCTTTCACAATTCCCTTCTGAATCTATACTAAAAAGAAATCAACACACACAACTAATTGTTTTGTTTTGTTTTTTCAGTTAAATTACCTTGTCCCCTACCATATGGTTATTTACTTTGCCATTGGCTTTGATTGTAAAAACATATGACCTGAGAAATGAATATTACTGTATTTAAATATTCTTATTAAAATTACTAGAAATGTATTTTTGACATGAAATGACATTTATAAACTATTGTTGGGTTAATAGAATAAATGATAAAATGGTCATTATCAGGTAATCTAATTCTATTAAAACTTTGATTTTACTTTTCCTCACTTTAACTGAAATTTTTATAATAAAACACAGATTTGATATAATTAAAACAACAAAATGAAAAAAATAATATATACAATTTTATAAGGGAGTGCGATACTTAACCTCCAAAAAGTACTTGTTAATGGTAAAATGTCAATTATGAGTGTGATCAATAAAGGTACTGACTACATGTTTTGTCTTTACCAGACACAATGTCATATGTTTCACAGTGATAACATCTCATTCTTATAATAAGCCCTCATTTATCAGATCTCATTATTATCCTAATTTTGTATGTATGAGGCTAAGGCATACAGAAATTGTGTGACTTGTTCACGCATACACCTAGTGATGAAGAAATAGAATGGAATTTTAAACTCAGGCCTGTCCATTTGTGGGACTGCATAACCTTTGTTCCTTTTTCTCCAGCCCCATTGTGATTAAAATGTGAGTTAATAGATGGAGATGCTTGTTAGTCTAGGGACGCTAGATAGGGATCTGTAACAGATCTAGAGTCCCAGATAGTCTAGGGACGCTAGATAGGGATCTGTAACAGACCTAGAGTCCCAGAGTAAACTACTCAACTCTTTGTTTACCCAAAACTGATATTCCAGGCACCACAATTGTTAGAACAAGCTGCAGATGTCTGCTGACCATCAATATGTGACAGTTGACCACTAACCTTTGTCCCCTTTTCTTTAATTCTATATGTTAACTTCCCCCTCAACCCCCTATAAAAACAGCCTTGGATTCTGAGCCTGTTGCCTCTCTAAGCTATTTTGCTTTGGGAGTGCCATCTGGCCAGACTAATAAAGGTCTGTTTTCCAACTTGTCCGGTGTGTTCCTTCCTGGGTGTTCTTCACTGTAGTCAGCTCCTTGGAGCATTTGGTAAGGCTCTTGGTCTTACATTCTGAAGACACCGCTGGGATTCCTGGGTGTGCTTCACTAGTCAGCTCCTTGGAGCATTTGGTAAGGCCCTCGGTCTTACACATTGAGAGAGTTCAAGTCTTAGACACACTGCTTCACAACTTCTAAGGAGACCATTTTGTTATGTTACTGCAAGACTTATCTCTAGGTGACTTTGTTGACCTCAGAGGGACACAGGACTATGAAGCAGGAAGGGAAGCTAGCGCTAAGGCAGGAGGCTAGCAAGACTTTAAAGTAGGTTAGGTCACTTGCTCAAGGCCAGAGTCAACAAGCTAGAGTCCAGATGTGTAACTGAGGCAGGCAGCTAATAGGACTGTAAAGTAACCGCCTGATAGGAAACAAACAGGGAATGTACCTTCTGGTGTTGAGAAGGAGAAAGAAACCCAATGGGTATTCAAAGGAGCAAGCTGAGGCATCCTTCGAGCAAAAAGCCAACGGTTAATCAAAGCAGCAGGCCGACTCACTCCCTGAGATAAGCAAGCAGTATGTGCACAGAAACCAGGAGGGCTCCGTGGGAGTAAAATGCCTCCTTTGTGCAGGGTGACTCGGTCTGGAATGTGGCCATCTCTGCAGTCTATGTCTGCGTTTCTTTCTTATAATAAATTTTTATTTTAACCTTAAAATCGGTCCATGCATGACTTCCATTTGTATGCAACCAAGACTCTATGCAGCTGGAGAGAGCAGCAGAGCCATTAGATAAAATGAGTATAATCATAGATCCCTGTGGTCTAGAGAATGAGTGTGTATGGAAGGAGTAGAAGACCCGCTGGGCCAGATCCAGGGTGGAGCTGCATAGGACCAGGAGCTAGGATACAGGAAAGTGAGGATCTAGGGAGAGCTACATACTTACTGAAAAGACAAGCTAGAAAACAAATCCCAAAGCAAATAATATTAATAAAGAATATTATTTATTGGTCTCAAATTCAGGTAAACAATTTCAAGAATTTCCCCTGATTATTCATGGTCTTTGAGTAGTCAGCACATTGCAATTTTGGATAGACAGTTTATATGGCCAAGGTACACACTGAGATAAAATGGCATTGGGTCTATAGCACCCTAAATTACTTGGAAGAGGCAAAAGTAAACATTTCCTGGAAAACCCACCTGTAGTCGAGTATTTAAAGAGTTCCCAGAGATTAGTTCACAATATCAAATTACACAACACAGAAGGAAATGAGCCACCCTGGCAGTCAGCAGACACTTCCAACAAGAAAGCCAGATGTGAAAAAGCACCAGATGTTGGCATTAGTAAAAGTTCCAAACAGATGCTTAACATTCTTAAAGAAATAAAACAATTTAGAAATGCACACAAGAAGAAAATCAGCTTTGAAAAATGGCTACTAATATTTTTAAAGACCCAAGGAAATTAAAATTAATTTAATGTTAATAAGTGGCTTATTGAGGCAAAGATGTGAATTAATAAACTGAACAGTGGTCCTTAAGAAATCACCCAGAATGCAGCACAGTGAAGCAAAAAGAGGAAATGCATGACTGAAAAGGTAAAGAGATTAGATAATGGGAAAAAAGTGGAATGCAAGATAGATTTGCTCATTGACCCTGCAGGCCATGTTTTCCATGAAATGTGAGGAACTGGATGTATGGACTGAAATTCTTGCTCTGTGAAGGTTTCCCTTCAGCACTACCTTTCAGAATCACATGTGCGTTAGACTGAAACATTCATTTCAGAATAACACGTGACCCAGCCAAAAAGCAGGCCTATGATTTTCACCTAAAAATAGGGAATTTCTATTAAATTCTGGGTATAGATTTAGGGTAAGGGAGAGAATGTAGGAGTAAGGCTATCCTGAGACTTTTGAGATAAACTTTCAAAATTGATTGCTTCTTCTTCCAGCTATGCTGGAGTCTTTCTTCATTATGCACTCTATAATAATGGACTGTTCTGTGCATATCAGATTTGGTCATTTTGCAGATTAAGTAACTCTTGGGTCTGAATGCCATAATGAGGCATTCATCATGAGCCAGGAGCAACTTTTAAGGAAGAATAGTTGCTAGTAGGTAGAAGAGAGGAGGGCTTTACATCTAAACTTTGCTTCTCCTTGTAGGACATTTTCCTATGTGGCCTTGGAAGTCCTCCCACTTTGTCATTTGTAATTCACAGTGATAACTGGGAATCCAACATCTTAAGACAAAGAGGAAATGGTCAGAACAGCTTGACCCCTATTCAAGCACCCTAGAACAGGAAGTCCTTCAGCACCATAGCCCAGCTTGTCGTGTCACCCTGGAGAGGAAACTCGAGACTGGGCTTCTTGCTGGGGTTCCCCAGAAGTGCCTCAAGAGAGGCATGGACAGGTGAGCTTCCCCAGCCCCTAGTCTTGGGGGGAATGAACACTCCCTGTATCCCAGACCTCTGTTGTCCCTGCCGCCTATATGTAAATAATGCACTCTATTTATGGTGTGTGTGTGTCTGTGTGTGTGTGTGTGTGTGTGTGTGTGTGTGTATTCCATCTCACTGGATGCCCACTGGTAGTAAAACTGAAGCTCAAAATCCAGTGCTGAAGTGGTAACCAGGGCACAGTGAACTTCCTTCTCACTGCATTGTGGTTCTTTTATTGAGGAGTAAGAGATAAGGAGCTTCACATAGGACATGTCTAAGTAAATGTAAAAGAATTGAAGTTATCCCCTGTATATTACCAGACCATAGTGCAATAAAATTGGAGATCAATAA
>NW_004624800.1:12305192-12345144 GCF_000247695.1 Heterocephalus glaber
AAAGGAGGGCTAGGAATGGGGAAAAAATAAGAACCAAGATGCATTATGTGAAGGTACAATTCCCAATGAGAAATGTAATTGTGTTGTATACCTACAATATACCAATAAAAGAATTTAATAAAAAAAGTGTATAGATGAGGTAGTTGTTCAGTTATATATGATGTTGTGTGGTAATGTACTTCCTGTGCTCTGGATGTTACTTCATACAGGAGACCTGTGATTCCTGCTTTACATCAGAGAAAGAATCTTCATTCCAGTGTGATCTCTCACAAAAGCATAGCAGGGTATTTCTTCCTTTTGATAGTTTCCTTTCCTTGTTTACTATTATTTCCAATCAGCTCCTGTTTGATGTCTCATACAAACTTAGCCCTGAACATTATAATACACATTAATTTACTTTTTTTCTGACTTCCTCTACATAAAAATGTAGCACTGAATCATATAGCACTGAACATATTTTGATATGTTTTCTTATGTCTATCTCATTGATAGTTTCTCAAATTCCCTGAAATTTGAAATTTATACAATCATTTACATATCCTTTGTCTTTTCAAAGTAGAAAAGGCTCAAATATTTTCTGAAAGAATTGTCTGTTTCATTCTAAAAAACAAGCAAACAGACATTTTCTTCTGGCGATTGTATGATTATAGCTTGACAGTTTTTTTTTTTTCTGGTACCAGGTCTCCAAATCAGGACCTCATGCTTGCCAGCAAGGAGCTGTACTGCTAAATTACATCCCCCGCTCTAGATTGAAAGTTTTACTACCTTCAGCAATATAGTTTATTCTTACCCTGATTAGTTTTTCTAAGAAAACATAATTGATCAGAGAATCTGGATAAAAGTTTTATAATCAGGGTGTTTCTCTTTTAAAATGAATGGATTGAACTCAAATTCTACAAACTTTCTCTTGAATAAGTTCTTAATCAATACAATCTGTCAGAGGAGTTTCAAATGTATTAGTGCCCTCTAGTGACATAGCACCAAAAGCAAAGATGCTGAACAAAGTAGAAAATGTCTACAGAAGCGACTAAGAACAGAAAAGGCAAGGAAAAATTCATTTAAAATAGTAGAGTAGGACTTCAATGTGAATATATAAGAAGACTCCTACTTGTAGGGGTACAGTCTCATGAATTTAGATTGGAGACAACACATACAGTCGGGCAGATTAACTTCAAGTGTCCTCTGTCTTGGAAATGGGTGAAAATGTCATGTGTTCTATTTGCTAAAGTACATGGCTCTGGAGGTTCCACCATTCTAATGAGCATAAACATGCCATAGGAGCGAGCATCAGACCTGAGTTAGAGTTTTTTCTGTCTTTCCTTTCTCTGCTCTTTTTGCACGGAGAGGATGTGGCTGTGCAGTGCTGTGGATAAGCTGCAGGGACAGAAGTACACAGTGGTCTGATTGGTGCTGGCTGTTTCCAGAATCCAGGAGAAGCACTCTTTCATCTTTTGAGAGACCCTGTACCAGTCAGAGACATCGCCTTTGGCATTACTCTCAACACCATATGAATTAGCCATAGCTCCAGACCATCTTGTCCATACCAGAACATTCTTTCATGGTCCATATCCTTTAAGCATTCCAGCAAAACTTTCTCTCCCATCCTTCAGACCATGTATCTTGGGGTCTGGGTTAATTTTGTGTCTACAGTGCCTGTGAGTGAATAAAGGATAGAGGAGGTGAAAACAGGGGCTGTTGCTGTTAGAAGCCTTGTAAGGGAAAAATCATGTGTACCAGGCCTAGAAGTACTAGGACAGAGTTTGCCACCAACCCCCAAACACGACCAACTCTCAGAGCTCACCCACTCCCAGGAAACAAAGGGCCAAGCTACAGAGAAGCCTGTCTCCCATGGCCATTTTGAAGAAAGAGCTGGTCTTTTCCCGCTGCTGATCGACTGTCTATGATGTCATTGTTGCCCCCCATGCTCAGGAGCCCTTGTCATCATCTAGATTACAGACTGGTGGCACTAGAGAGCAAAGGGAGACGTGGGGCTATTACACAGGGAGGCACGTTTGTGTGCTTCTGGGGTAACATTATGTATGGCCTTAAGTACTGACTTAGGGCATTAGAAACATCTACTTTTAGATATTTCTCTTGTAATGGTTACCACTTTGCTTTCATAGAAGTAGGTACCTAGAGTAAGCCAATGGGCAATATGCTAATTCTTTTTACAAAACAACTTTCTCTTCCTTGCTGCTGCATTGGTGGTGGTAGTAGCAAAGGTGCAAATGCCCACATGTGCAGGTTCACCTGCTGAGTGCTGGGGACAGTGAGGTACCAACAGTGAGGTCATGGGTGTGGGCAGCACCAGGTACACGCAAGAAAGGGTGCATTCTCAGCAAAATATTAAAAGGAATAATCAAACGCAATTAAATGGCTCTGCTTTTGTCATCATTGTGTGCTAGAAATTCTAAACTCCTCCCATGAAATATTCCTGTTTCTGTGACTGATTTTACTTTGCATAATGCTAAACACATAGAAGTAGAGCATAGGCGAGGGGTGTCAGAAGAAATGAGGACTTACTGTTGGTAGAAAGTTTCAGTTAGGCAAGTTCTATGGAGCTGCTACACAACATGGTACCTATAGTTAGCAATACAGTATACTTAAGATTTTGTTTAATTAATTTGCTAATTTTATCATGAGCTACATAGACTCACCACAATGAAAAAAAGGAGAACATTTGAAACAGGCGATTTGGAGCACATTGAGGACCACTGATCAGAACAAATGGGCCAAATACAGATGTCATTGTGTTGCTTCTATTTTCCAATAAAGCTTTTCTTGTAGTTATTATACTACATCAACCATTATTAACATTTCCTAATGGTAATATATATATTACCATATACATTATTACCATATAATATATATTACCATATATATATTACCATATTATATATATATATATATGTTTGAAATTTTTACTGTCTATACCACAAATCAATCAAGGACACAAGATACTTTTTATGCTTTCTGTAATCATATAAATTAGTCATGACTCTGATTCTGTTCCTTGATTTTGACATTATTGACATCACATCTGATCTCGAATCCAACAGATGTAACCCTACTGGCACTCGAGCTGCTCACACAGGCACACACACAAAAACCTTTTGATCTCAGCTCCGTGGGACTATGTGTTTGCACAAAGGGTTTCAAATCAATAAATTATTCTCATTTCTATTAGAATGGGTTTTTTTAAGTTGTTTTTCACAAGATTAAAATATGAAAACTTCTGTTGGCAAAATCTATATGTGCACCATGTAGTCTGACGTGCTTAAGTGAAAGGAATCAGGTTATGATTGAAATTGTTGTCAGGCACACAAAGGTACGTGAAAGAAGGATCTGTTGACCCTGAATCCCTGTGGTCCACCTCTCCAGGAGGTGTGTGAGTTATGCTGGGTTCCTTCAACCCTGTTCTGTTGAAGGCCCAGGGCTGAGGATGCATTATTGAAACAACAAACAAGGAGTAAAGGAAGGAGGGCGGCGATGGCTCAGACACAGGTGAAGTCTCTCAGTGTGACTAGAGATGGACTCCTCCTGACTGGGGCCCTGGGACTCCTTCAGTGTCTTCAGTGTGAGAGGTGGGAAAGACTTTCAATTGCCTCTCTCCGTGGGGACAATAGCTTCATCTGGTTAGAGCAGGGCTCAGGAAGGTAGGGCCACCTCTCCCCTTGTGACAACCCTCTGCACAGAGAGGAAGTGACTGTGCAGTGTTGTGGGCTAACTGCCAACATGGAGAGGGGCTGGACTTCTGGAGGGTGGAGAAATGCTCGGGCTAATCTCAAGAGACACATACCTCTTGAGTAAAAAATTAGTTACAGCTGCAGCATTTCTGGACTCACACATGGAGATCATACCACATATTCGTGTTGCATCTCTCAATAAGCTTCTCTTCTGACCTTGAAACCTAGTAAGATTCCAGGTGACACCATGATCCATGGACATAGCAGATAAAGGAAAAGACAGGACTCAAGATGCATGAGTTGTGCTGATGTGTATCCACTAGAGAAAGGCTTAACATAGGCAAGGTCAAGGACACACCAGGGTACCCAAGGGCAGCGGCACATTTCTGGATAGAATGCAGGCAGCCATGGCAGCAGGTAAACAACCACCACATCATAGGGGGTGTGGAGAGACTTGTACATTCAGAGAAATATCACACTGACTAGCTAATGGAAAGACAGGGGAAGGCTTAAAACTGGAGAGTAGTTTGTGGGTAGGAGCAGGTAGTGGCTGGTAGACAAGGTAAATACTTGTGTGTGTTTAGAGGAATTCAGATGAGAGATGATGTGTGCTGGACCACAGTATTATCAGTGAGGTGAGAAAAATTAATAAAATTTGCAAGCAAACGCATACTTAGAAAGTTCAGGACATGGTGATGGATCTGGAACAGAAGAAGGATTTCAGGAGATGGTGAAAAGCACTCCTGCATCTCTGGCTTGCACATTTTGCTGATTAGCAGGATCTTCTGCTGAGATGAGGGAAGAATGTTGGAGTGAAAGTGAACTCAGAACCTGGTGTTTTCCCCCAAGCTACAAGAATAGCAACTGGAAACATTTTGAGGGTTGATTGCAAATGAAATGTTCAGTTTGGGCAACAGCTGAATTGGATTTGAAGATTTAAGCTCCAAAGAGAGATTGCATTGCCCAGAGTCCCCAGAGCTGTGGAAGGGAGGGGACTTCTATGGTCACTGGTGGCTGGGATGATTCTCCTTCTGGTTGGGGTGGGGCCTCCCCAGGAAGGAGTCTCCTCACTCTCATGGCTGCCCTTCTTGAGCAGAGAGCAGCCGGCTGTGCCATGCTGTGGATGCACTGGTGGCACAGAAATACACGGAGGTGTAGCTGGTGTTGACCTGGTCCACTGTCAGAAGAAAACTCTCCTCTTTTCGAGAGACACTGTATCCATCAGGAACATCTCCCTTTTCGATTATTTTAACATTAATTGAATAGTAGATCAGCTTCAGGCCCAGGCCTGGGTCTTGTCGATACCAATGCATATAGTCATGGTTCATATTCTGAGAACAAGTCACTATCGTGCTCTTTCCTGTCTTTGCGATGAGGTATCTGGGTGTCTGGGTCACTTGGGTTTCGAGGGGGCCTGTGAAGAAAGGAGACAGAGCTAGAGAAAGCTGAGGGGCACCTGATGTCGAGTCTCAGGAAAGGATTTGAGTGAAGGCCTGCGAGACAAAACTACAGGTCGCTTGTGTGTTCTGGGACTCACCTGCGAGGACAGAGGACCATGCACCCCATGAGCCAGGAGCCTATGGCAACATCAGACAGGCGTCTGCCGGCCCTGGAGGCTCTAGTTATCTCTGCAGCATCTCTGCTTCCTAAACCTCTTGATCCTTACAGGCATTTCCATGGGAGAAGCCACTCCCCTTTCCTCAAGGGGCTGAGGTCTACAAAGGCAACACTCCCATCTCAGGATGGGGACATTTGTGATCAGTGTTATGTTCCTTAATTTTCTTGAGGCTAATTTTCTTTATGTATGTGGCACATTTTCTTATTAATATGCTCTTGTAAAAATTGTCAAATATTTATATATTTTGGACTTTATAGTACCAATTGGAATACCATATTTATCACTTAGAAATGTGAGAACATGAAGCTTATGTTATTATCAAAACTGTACTTTCCTATTTTTGGGAAACATTTCTACTGTGTACAAAACAAACCCCACCAAGTATCTTCCTGACTTTGTTTAGCCACTAATATATTTTTAGACTCTGCAAGTGTCTAGGGTGTAAAAACTCAGTGAGATTCTCCTCATGGATTGTTTTACCACTGTATATCAGTTCAAAAAATCCTGGGCAAACAATGGCTTTGCCCTTCAGCAGATCAGAGTTAGCTGTAGCTGCTTCCCTCAAGACGGTGTCTGAGGATCTATCTTCTTGTTCCACTTCTGTCTCCTTCTCCAAAGGAGGACATCTTCCTTCCTGAACACCCTTGAGCTGGGTTTTTAAATTTGCACTTAAGGTATAGTTGACATTAAGGTATAATTTCTCTTTAAAATCTCCACTCTTGGTTGGAGTGTAGACCAGTGCAACCACTGTAGATATCAGTGTGGAGATTCCTCAAAAAACTAAAACTAGAGGTTCCATTCCACCCAGCTATTGCCCTTCTTGGTGTCTTCCCAAAAGAATTAAAACCATCACAGCACAGAGATATATGCGCACCCATGTTTATAGTGGCATAGTTTGTAATAGCTAGATCTTGGAAACAGCCCAAATGCCATCAACCAATGAATGGATAAAGAAGGTGTGGATTTTTTTTTTACACAATGGAGTAGTACTATGCCATAAAGAAGGATAAGCTTGAGACATTTCTATGTAAATGGATGTACCTTGAGATAATATTCTTAGGTAAAATAAATTGGACACACATGTTTAAATATCTCATTGTTTCTCTGGTGTGAAAAAACAAAAGTGGAAATAAGGACTAAAATGTATAATGGATATTGGGAAATGGGAAGAAAATATTCACACAAGAAAGGGAACAAGGGAGGGGAGGAAGAAAGAAAAGAAGAGACAAGAAAAAAGGAGAATAGAAGGAAAAAATGGAAACAAAGCTTTTGTAAATAAGTAGGGGAAGAGGGGTTGAAGGGAGGGAGGAAATGGACAAAAAGAAGAAGCAAGATACATCATGTTCAGGTACAAATTCCCTATGATGAATGTTATCACTATGTATATCTAAAATGCACCAATAAATGTTTGTTAAAAAAACAAATAAGGCTAGTTATAAGAACAAAATTATTAAAATCCTTTTTATTGCTTGTTTCATGTAAAAATGCAAGTGGTACAGAAGGGTACAAAGTCAAAGGGCTGACACTCCCCCACCCTGCCACAGCCATCGCCACCTTCTGTAGAACTGAAAAACTACTACTCAAGTGTCATCTGTGGAATTCACCCATAAGGGTTTTCCCCTCCTGTCCCTGTGTCAGAGCCAGATCCATCTGCAGTCAGGAGCTGCCTGACTTGTGAATTACTGTTTGCTCAAATAAACTGTGCAGTATTTTTAAAAATTAGGATACAGTATAGTGCATATTAAGGAATTAAATTGCATATATTCACAGGGTACAGTGTGCTGTTTTGAGATGATATGTAGACTTTAAATCTTTGTTAGGCTTTGTGGGAACTGTGATGTAGGAGGGGAGGGAGGGTAGCAGACTTTCTTATCCCTTCTCTCTTTCTACCTACTGCAAGAGCTTCCCTGAGCCCTTCAGTATTTTGCCAAATTATTTTTCACCTCCAGGCAGGAAGTGGGCCCTCATCCTAGTTTTCAGGGCTGCCCTCAGCTCAGCAAGAGTTTTGTCCTCACTTTCTGTCACCATGGGAGTTTCCTGTCACAGCTCTGTGAGTTTCCATGTGGGTGATGTCCACTCTCATCTCAGGAGGAATGTTTGATCTTTTTCCATATGTGCATCATCCCCATTTGGCAAAGAGTGTGAGGACCCAGCTGGGCTCTACTTCAGCCACAGGTGTTTATATCATTTTGGAAATTCCTCCATATCCTAGCTGTGGGTCTGGAGGTCTTCAAGGAAGGAAAGTAGTTTTCATTCTATAAAGCCCACTGAAGTAAATAATATCATATTACTTAGTAAATTTTGCCACCTCAAAGTTCAAATTCAAAACTCTCACACAATTTACCCACAGCCACAAAGCTAAGCCCATCATCTAATGGACATTGGATTCTTCCACATCCTGTAGTTCTTCTAACATTATAGAGGTGGATAATTATACTTCGAAGTGTTATCGTGTTTCCCAAGCAGTTTCCATATTATATTAATACAAGGTTAGGAGGAAGCTGATTCTATCTTCCTGTGCCCCACAGCTAATTCACTGTCCCCAGAATGTGGCCCCTCTAGACCTTATCCTTTTGACCATGAAGTTCTCCTGGTCTCTTCTTTCCTGCTCTGTATCAATCAAGACACTAAAACGGATGCTATCAACTTGAGTCTCAACATGCTTATTTTAGGGGCTGGCTCATTGCTTCCCAGCATCCTTCCTAACTCCATGCTTCTGACCTCTTCTACCCAAGCCCAACACATTCAAGAGTTTGGGGACCTTACTTTATGACACTGATGGAGGGCAGATTCCTGTGTCCTTTGTAATGGGACTGGGAAGAAGAGTCCTATAGATGTAGGAGAGCTCTGAATATCTCCCTTGATCTTTACATTTTATATTCTCTGCTGCTCCATCCCTGCCTCTCTTTCCTTGTTCTACCCTCTCCTTACAGGTGCCACTTGGTAAATCTGCAACATTTCTCATGCACCCATCTCTGCAACAGTATCCTGGCTAAAGCAATCATACAGTGTTTACCTATGGAGGAGGCATTTCTCAAAATCTCGGCCAGAGAACACAGGCTTTAACTTTTAAACATTCAGCAATGTATTTTTGGTCTGGAATTTTGAGTCCAGGTACAGACTATAGATTCTCACTATATTTCAAATCCCCTTTTGATCTATGCTCAAGCCCTTTCAATTTTGAGGAATTCACTTTACATTTTAATTCATCATTTATTATTCACCACTGAAGGACCCCAGTGAAGCATATTGGTGTGCTTTCTTTTAATTGATAATACAGTGCTCCTTTTAAACAATCCTCTCTCATCATCATGGTATTTGGCGTTTTTATAAAGGAATATGACAGTGCCCTCTGGTGGAACATTGCAGCAATAGGCCAGCCTAGTTGTAATCCCTGTACCTGTGAATGTATTTTGAGTAGTGACAAATGGGACTTCAGGTTGCAGATGCAATTAGAGCTGATGGCCAGCTGACCTTGATAGAGAGAGGATGATCTGTTTACCTACGTGGGCTTGATCTAATCACACAGGTCCTTAAAAGTGGAGTGGCTTCCCTAGATATATTCAGAGGCACAGGTGAATAGGCAGAAGGGTGGAAGAGAAGGTATATTGCTGTCTGAAGATGGAGGAAGGGAACCAGAAGGTAAGGTAACAGATTGTCTCCTCCATCCTCAGAAAAGAATATGGTCACACTAGCACCTTTGTTTTATCCAGGAGGGACCCATGTTGGACTTCTGACGTGCAGAACTGTAAGGTAGCAAGTTTATGTTGTTTTAAACCACAAAATATTGCTTTCTACTTCTGCCTATTTCTCCCTTCATATTTCTATATCTTCTCTGACATAGTTTTGTTTTCCAAACAACACATTCTTTAAAATGAGGACCACTCTTTTTACATTTAGAAAGACTGATTCTAAAGCAGGTTTGAACTTGAATCCCTTTCTGGAAATTATGACTTCTATGGGCTTGGGGAATTTGTTTAACCAATATGTGGCTCAATTTCTTTAATGGAAATGGGTGTGTTAGTCTGCGAATCTTGCCTGGGCAAAGCACCACAGATGGGCTTAAACAGCAGAAATTTGCTCACAATTCCTGAGTTGCAACTCTGAGACAAGATAGGACGGGGTGGTTTCTTCTGAGGCCTCCCTCCCCTGTTTGCCTAAGGCCATCTTCTCCCTGTGTCTTCATAAGGTCTTTCCTTTCTGTGTGTCTGTGACCTAATCTATTTCATAAGCATTAAGATATCACCCTTAGACTAAATTACCTCTGTGAAAAGCCTATTTCCAAATAAGTCACATTCTTGGGTACTGGAGTTAAGTCATGGACCTAGAAATTTGGCAGCAGGTCATAATTCAGCCTATAACAATGGGAATATAAGGAGTACCCCCTTACAGATGTGTTATGACAATGAAATCAGTCAAGAAATAAAGAGGTTAAACCCTTACCAGACAAACAGCTATCCAAAACACTATCTCTACTGCTGCTTTTGTCACAATGCTTTTGACTATAATTTCAGTACCAATCTCTGTGTTATTCACAAATTGTTTCAATGAATTTTCACCCCAGTCCTGAGATGCATATATTACTTCATTTTATAGGTGTGGAAACAGAAGTTTATGAGTGGGGCTACCATCTTCCTGAGGTTCTGAAGTGGTCCTTTCCCTCTGACTGCAAATCCTGTGCTCTTAGCCACTACTTCTGAATGTTTCATTTTCTCTACCTAATGTGCTTAGGTTTTTAGACATGGTGGTAAAACCTGTTTTGAAAGCAATTTGACTTTTAAAACTTTTCTTGCAGGAATTCTTTTCCAACTAATTTTAATTTCACATTCAAAACAAACTTAGTATACCCTCCTTTTCTGCATTGTTTTCTGCCGTGTTCCATGTGCCCTGTGTTACCTGTGCCTTCATCCTTCATTAGCCAGGGTCGGATCGAAGCAGAATTGCCTCTGTCCATAGGCAAAGTGTGATCCCAATGTTAACAGCAGGAGCAGCCACAAAAGTGTCTGCCAGATTTCCTTTGTGCTATTCAACTCTTGTTTTGCTTGTACACAGTTAGAGAAATTGTTATCAAACTGAATATATACTTATAGACAGATTGCATTTTGTTGAAATAAATACTAGTTTAAATGTCTTCACTGTCCAGGCACTCATTTGTTCTTACTGTATACATTTTGTGAGCTGCACGTGTTCTATTTTAATCATTTCTTTTCCTGAATGGTTCCGACAGGAATATCACGGGGTATCATCCTTCCAAGGGCAATGTGCTAGTTTCCCATGCAAAATGCCTTTCTTTTTGTGTGCTGCCATCATGTGGGAAGGATGCCTGCTATTGAGAATGCCAGAGAAGAAGGCTATTAACTTCCCAGTGGCTCCTCTGAAATTCGCAACAATAAAAATGGATTCTTATTTCTGCTTCAGGGGGTTATTTCTGGTACCTTTTGTCACTTGTGAGAAAGCAAGCCTGCTTGCTTTGGTTTGCAAGTATAGCCTTCAATGACTTTTGTCCACAGAAAATTCTCACTCATTTGAGCATGAATAGAATCTAAGAATATGATGATGTATTGCTCCTGTGTTTATGTTACATTATTTGACAAAAAGGAAATTATACAGGCAGGTATAACCTAATCTAGTCCCCTAAAACACAAAGCCTATAGAAAAAAAGTGAAGTCAGGTGATACAAAGCATGAGAAAGGTCTGGCTGGGGTGCACCTCTGGCTTTGAATATGGAGATGACCAGATAAACTGCAAGAGCTAAGAGCCACCCTTCAAGGACAGCCGAAAAGGAAAAGGGGTCTTCAGTCCAATGGCCCAAGGAACTAAATCCTGTCAATAATAGCAATAAGCTGAAGTGAGGAGCTGAGCTCCAGATGAGAAGGCAGCCAGATGACACCACGGCTTTACCTTAGGAGACCCAGAGAGAATCCAGCCTCTGGACCTCTGACTTAAACAACTGTGAGATGACGGGTTGATGTTGTTCGACCTGCTCTATTTATAGTGGTCTGTTACATAGCAACAGAAATGGAATGTAGGTAGTTGTCATCCAATATCCTCCTCAGGGAAACTACTTGGTTAACCTGCTACTTTACCGGTCTATCTACCAAGGGCCATAGTAGTGATTTTAAAAACTCATCTACTTCTACCCAAGTGAGGTTCTGGTCCTGAATAGCCCCTTAAATGAACATATTTTATTTATCTCTCACACACACACACACACACACACACACACACGCATTCCCCCCTCTGGATGCCCCTAGGTCCACATGTGACCTATGAAATATTCACTCACCTCCTTTTCCTCTATTCCTGCTGCTCAGGCCACAGCACATCCCATGAAGTCCTATGGATTTATTTGCCCATCTACCATTGAGAGATTCTTTTGAGACTCTTTGAAGGATCTTTGCATATCTGAGGGATTTTTTTTCCTTTACTTGATTGTCGGGAATTCAATTTCATCAAAATTTCACTACCTTTGTTTCTGAAAAGTGAAGATTCTTTTAGGAAGTGTTCATATTTTGTTAATTCCCTGTGGCTTAGGGAGATTTCCATCAGTGGCAAAGACTTTCATTTAAACAGGAAAGATGTCCTAGAAGGACCCAAATGGAGAAAGGGAAGTAAGGAAAACCAAGGGCAGGGCAGGGCTTTTGTGCAGCCTAGTGAGGAAGGATCTCTTGGTTAAGGTGAGGGCTATGAAGATCAGGGTCTCCCTCCTTGCTTCCCCCCTTTTTTGTGCAAACAGGATGTGGCCATGCAGCACTGGGACGTGACTGCTGGTACAGAAGTACACAGATGTCTGGTTGGCACTGGTAGACACCAGGGTCAGGGGAAAATACTGTGTTTCACTTCGAGAGACAAGATGGCCCTCAGGGACTTTTCCCTTTTCGATGCTGCCAGTTCCAGGTGAGTAATAGATCAGCTGCAGTCCAAATCCTGGGTTTTGTTGATACCAGTACATTGTTAAATAATTCATATTCTGGGAACATTGTAGAGTTAATTTCTCTCCTGTCCTGGCAACCCTGTATCTTGGGAATTGTGTGACTTCAGCACCCTTGATTCCTGTGTTGCAAGAAGGAAAAAAAAAAAAAGGTCAAATAAGGACAAAGCCTGGGGAGTGGAGGCTGATGCTACAGTCACAAAGAGGTGTTCTGTAGTGGGAGCCTGGAAAGCAACGAAAGGGCTTCCTCATCTGGGCCACCACTCACCTGCCTTCAGGACACAGATGAACATGCCGCACAGGAGCTTGGCGCACATGGCAGCATCAGATGCAGAAAGCCTGGCACTGTGATGAATTGAATTCCTGGTACCAACACTTCCTTCTACTTCCTGGCCCAGAGAGACCACTCCCTCCTCTCACACAGTGTCAGAGACTTTGAAGTATGTGATCCTTTTGTTCATTTGGGTTAACTGCCTGTTTATGTTGTTCCCTTGAAGAATCAGCATGGCAATTTTATTTGTACCTCTGTGAATTTTCTATTTTCCTTTACATGTTATATATTTTCTGATATGACAGTTTGTCTCTTGAATTTTTACCAAACTATCACCATAAATTTACTATAATGTCATGAGGCCTTGAGTATTTGCTCTGAGCATGTCTCTTAGAACTCTTCCATCTTACTGCTCTAACCAAACATTAAATTCTACTTCAAAGATACTCCGATTTCTGCCCGCTCTAATGTCACTCATTTCCAAGGATGTTATTCAATCTCTGCATGTTTTTTACACAAAGCCTGTGTCCTTCGTGGTCTTGTCCTTCCACTCCTGGGGCTCCTGTGGGAGGGGAAAAGTACAGCCGAGGTTATAGAGCAGCCACTTGTACACAAACTTGGGGAAAACCCAGCAGGGCTTAAATAGGCTCAAAGAGAACTTGGATCTGGGGCAGAAACACCTTTTCCTAAAGGTTCCTAGATGGACCTGGGTAAGGAGAAGTCCTGATACTTCTGTCCTGTTTAGTGTGCCAGTAAGTGCTCGGGAAAAGTATTTGGTTTGGAGAAAATACATTTTATGGAAATTGGGGGATGTTAGACATCAGAGACACATGGAGGATCAAACACTAATGATGTGACTTGCTATTTATTGTTTGAACATTATTTCTAAGGAGACGTTTTTCTGATTCTAGGTCAGTTGGGGACAAGGCTGTGAATTGCCTTAGATGAACTGTTACGACAGAGATACACAGATGTTGCTGGGGCCAGGAAAAATCCCTCTCTTCTTTGTGGAAATACTGTACTCATCAGGGAAATCTTTAGTGCTGTCTATAATAAGCTACTGCATTTCCCCAAAAATAAGACTGACTGGAAAAAAATGCCAACCTCAATCAGCCTATCCTTGCCTTACCTGCCATTATAGAGTAGCCACTGAGCAAGAGAATAGTGAGGTAGATTCTTCTGCAGGACATTGGCCCTCACCAGCTAAGGCTGGGTCCAGGGAGGTTGTTCCAGTTAGCTCTTATTTTGGGGAAAACACGGAGTCAGTGAACTTGCTGTAGTCCTTGCCCCGGGTCACACCAGGATATTCCATCGTGACCGATGTCCTAAAGACAGTCCAGAAAAGCTTTGGTTCCTCCATTCCACTTTAGATATTGAGCTTCTGGAGAAGGATGCAGAAATTACAAGCAATGCCCACCAGAAAGTCCAATGTTATGTTTTGACCATGATTAAAAAGAAAACTCTTTTACTGGAGCTTTGAAATCACAGGATCTGACTTTTTCCTTATAACTCTTGATCTCACCAATTCCCAAGAGACAAAAAGCTGTTCCCTCGAGGGGCCTGACAAGTATGGCAGGAGAGAAAAGGAACAGGCTTTCTGGCTCTTACTTGTGTACACTCTCACTTCTCCTTTATATTATTTCTGACAAGTCTGAGTACTTCATTTGTGATGTTGTTAGCAACTATCAAGACCCCTAGCTTAGTGATTAACATGGAAGGCTCTGAAGAGAGAATTCCCAGTCTTGAATACTGGTTTTGCAACTCTTTTAGGCAAGTAAATTAACTTTTGTTATGGAGTTGCTGTGAGGATTAAGTGAATTCACGTGAAGGGGCTACAGTAATACCTAGCACATAGTAATGAGTCTCTTGGGCTTTCCTTTCTAGAGGAGTAGCTAGTAGTGTTGCTCCTAGTACTATCATTAATATTGACAAAGGAGGTGGAGAGGAAAAATTCCTTAAACAAGAGGGCCTGAATGCCAGAGGATAGAAGAGGAAACTCGTTCTCCAAAAACCATGGAGTGCCTCCTCTGATAGCTGGACCAAAGATGGGAAAGACAAGAAGGCATTTGCACTCTAGTCTCAAGGTGTCGCCAAATAAGCTCTCTAGAAGCCACAAAGAATATTCACCTCTAGCAATTAAGCCATGCCTCAGGACACATGCACCATAAATATCCTAAAAGTGACCTCAACTCAATTATAATCTCATTTAATTGTGGTTTTGCCTCCCCTGCTTTGGTGGGCTTTGGATGCCATGACAGCTCCTCAAATGTCTATTTAGAGACAAAAACTGCCCCCTAGAATAGGAGGGAGGAGAATTGTCCCTGAATAGAGTGAATACTGCCCCGGTGTCAGAGAGCTACTGCTTCCCTGTAAAAACCACGCAGGGGCTCTGACACTTGGTGTCTTGGGGCCCTTGAGCCCTTTTCACTGACCCGTTCCCATCCTGAGCAGCAGATCCTGACTAAAAAATCTGTACTTTGACTGCTACTTCTGTGTGACTTGCTCAATTCTTTGTTCAGGATAACAAGAACCTAGGATAGTCACAACCCCCAACAGCAGTATTAACACCATCATTTCAGGCTTATTTTTGTACGGGGATTGTATTAGACAATTCACATAGAGTTCCTCAACTAAAACCTCTTAGAGCAATATATTACTGACTTTATTTCATAGAGCAGTAAGCTACTTTTAGACAGCTTAAGTAACTTGACAAAACTGGAAATTAAGTGGGTTGATCCGTTTCCAAAGTCTGTACTTCCAGCTGTTAACAGTGAAGTTTTCTTTTTTTCAATTTTTATTTTTTGTTAGTGCCTGGCGGCAGTACATGAGGATTACGTTCTTGGTGGGGAGTTGGTGCATATGCATAACAGCCCTCAGCCGTTTTTTCATCTCCTTCCCCTCTGCTCCCTTGGCCCTCCCTCATCCCTTGCTCCCCCTCCCATTTCCAAAAGGACAATCTCCTACTTCCTATTTATTGTGACAATGAATTTTTCAAAGATTCTCTACATTTTTCTTCTTTCTTCGTTCTTTTTTTTAAAAAACAGTATGGAGCTTTCTTTTTGCAGAAATTATTATTATTGTTATTATTTTTTCTTTTTGGTACCGGAGATCGAACTCGGGACCTTTCACTTGTGAGGCAGGTGGCGACACCGCTGAGCTAAATCCCTGGCCCTGCAGACATTATTTTTTATTCCAACTTATAAAACTAAAACCATATTTTGTATGCTATTCTCTGACTTCCTGAAATTTAAAATATTCATTATTGTCAAGTGTCCTAAACCAGCTCTTTTTTTTTTTTTTTTTTTGGTACCAGGGATTGAACTCGGGACCTTGCACTATGAGGCAGGCGGTGGAACCACTGAGCTAAATCCCCGGCCCTAAACCAACTCTTTTTATGTTTTCTGAAAACCTTGAATATTCTTATAAGAACTGGTTTCTCCAGCCCACTTCATCTTTAAATTCCTGTTGGATCTCTTTTCGTAGAATATCTTCTTTAAAGTTCTGCTTTTAATCCATTTGAGGTTGTATCCTTCAGTTGTCCTATATTTTTTTGAACTGATAGGTTTCAGCATTTAGCACACCCTAAATTATCCCAAACAGCTCTGAGGAATCACACCTTCATGTAAGTACTTCTGTTTCAAAGTGCATATCCCATCCAGCTGAACATGTTTTTGTTTTAGCAATTTTTCTTCCTATGCGCTACTATCTTGCTTTCAATAAGGGGAATAGTTTTAGGGAATGATTGTTAGAATGGACACGCAGTTAAATACAACCCCTTTCCCCTCTTTTTGTGCTGCTGCTGAGATGGTGACTTGCACATGTTGTTGTTTTGCGTCTTTCATGAGAAAACTCACTTGAGCTTAGGGTATGGGATGGGGAAGTGAATGTGCTCTCCTGTTTTTATTATAAAGAGAATAATTTCCAAATTAAAAATCTCTTTTCTAGGGGTTACTTTTTGTGTCCCTCTGTCTTTCCTTCCTCTCAGGAGCAAGGAGAGGTGGATTTGTTCTGCTTAGCAGAGGTTAACACCCAAGTGTTGGTGCACTGAGTGGCAGGGAAGTTCTTTGAAAAGCCCTGTGAGCTCAGGGATCATTGTAGAGGCCCCTGCTGGAAGAGTCTGTCCCTGCACATTTATAGGTGAGTCATTTATAGGAATGGTAGTTACTTAACTTCCACCAGCTGCTCCTGGCATTATAAATAACATTAGAAAAGTTGAAATATTGTTATTCGTGTGTCAGGTCTTTATCTTTTTCCACAGGGATTTTCTTCATTAGCTCCTATTTTAAGTTGCAAAGTAATGGGGCCTCCACATAAGTAGGGAAGATGGATGAGCATGAGAGACTTAAGAACATAAATTATTTTGGCATGAGTAGAGGAGGGTGGGACACAACTTCACAGTCAAGTCTACAAAGGCATATTTAAGTCTTTTACTTTACGAACAATCATACATTGAACGTCTTTTATGTGCATCAAATATAGCACTAAAAACTGGGATACAGGAATAAACAACAACAACAACAACAAAAAGAGATCTTTCTTCCCCTGGGCTTATAATTTTGTATTCAGTGTATCTTGCACACACCTAAGCAGTCAAGCACCAGGGATAAAAGGATGAGGAGTCCAGTCTCTCAAAGATTATCCTTGCCAATGAGAGCAGTCTGACATGATCATAAAGCAAAACTGCAAAGTTGAAGTTTTTTTAAATTGTCATGGGCACAGAGTAAGAAGCCTCTATACTTCTTGGTGGAGACAGAGAGCTTCATAGAGGTGATGTGGTTTCAGTTAAGACTTCTAAGAAAAAACAAAATGTTCTTATAAACTTGGTAGAGGGACCAACTTATGCAAAGTCCAAGAGAACAAGAATGTTTTTAGTATTTCGAGTGTTGTATAAAAGGTTTGATAAAATCCCCATGAGAAACCAAGTGGAATTGTGCTTTTTTTGTGAGAAAGTTCTCTGACAAATCTGTTTTCTTTTAACCCTTTTTCTGATTAGGTTTTCTATCCTCTTTAGGGTTAGCTTTGTTAAACTGTGTCTTCATAAAATGTGACTTATTGTATTTAAACTTTAGGTTATTTGCAAAGAGTAACACAAACTATTTTTTCTAAAGGTATACTCTATCATGATGGTTATGTTTCCTTGACTTCTCTTATTTATTACATTTGTTCTCTGTCTTTCAGTTGACAAATAGCTGTCTATTTCCCCTACAAAAATTAGCTTATTTTCCCTACCATTTTCTGTCTTTTATCCCATTAACTTTTGCTCTTGTATTTATCAGTTCCATCTTCTTGTCTTTATTCTGTACAGTGGAGAAGTCTGAAATGAGATCCACAGGCCTAAAATCAAGCTGTTGCCTGAGATCTGCTTCTCTTGTGAGCTTCAAGGGAGGATCCAGTGCTTTGTCTTTCCCAGCTTCTAGAGGTGCCTACAGTGCTTGGCTCATAGCTCCTTCTTCAAATTCAAGGGCACCACTCCTTTCTCTGCTGCCATTGTCACATTCTTCCCTGATTCTAATCCCCCTGACTACCTCTTATAGGGCTCTGGTAAGTATACTGGAGCCATCCAAGTAATCCAGGAAAATGTCTGCATTTCAAGCTCCTTAACTTTATTATTTTTACGCAGTCCTTCTAGCAATGTAAAATAACATATTCACAATTTCCTGGTGTCAGGATAGGAACAATCTGAGAGGTCATTATTAACCTTTTCCAACATGAAAATCCCCAAATAATTGCAGCCACACTTTTGGGAGAGAGGTATGCTGAGGTCTGAGATCATGTCTTGGCTGGGAGGCAAGAACTGGTATAAGCCTGGTTTACTCATTTAGACAATGAATTTTTACGTATGGAGCAACTATCTTGTTCAGAGCTAAAACTAATGATAGAGATACACAAATTAAACCATGGACATGATTCTTGACCTCACTGAGCATATTTTATAGTAAGCTTATTGATCAAAATATACTAACAAATTAATCAAATATGTGATATTCTACAACAGAAGTTCAGAATGCTGTAGGACATTTACCACAGTCAGAGTATAATTATGGTGTCTTAGAGCATGTACCTCAAACGTGAAGGATTAGCTAGTTAGGGGAACAGGTAAATAAATAGAGACAGGAAGAGAACTCTATACAGTGTGACTAGCATGTGTAAAGGCTCAGCAGTGAGGAAAAAAGTACAATGGAACTTTCGGGAACACTGAAAGATTAACAGTAAAACCTTAGATTGTGAGTAACTTGCTCTGCGAGTGTTCTGCAAGGTGAGCAAACATTTCTAATAAATTTTAACTTGATAAATGACCAATGTCTTGTAATATGAGTAGTCCATCATGCTGAACATCACATGGTCATGACTGAGCCAATGGTTCTTCTCTCTCTCTCTCTCTTTCTCGCTGCAGGATTGCGGTTGATCATCTCTCAACAGCAAGAGGTTATGGAAGAGAAATCTGAAGAGAAAGATGAGAAAAAGGTGGAGAAATCCTTCACTTCAAATGAGATTAGAGAAATATGTAAAATGTGGGAAACAGTCCAAAATTTTGTAGAAAACACCACCCAAATAAGTCCATAGTGGTGCAAATGATGAAATCTGCTGAACAACAATGCAATGTCACATTCCTCCAAAATACTCAAAAGCAGGTAAAAGCAAGTGTCATTCGATAGGTTCCATGTTAAAGTTCCAAGAAAAGAAAGATTCCAGTGAGCCAAATGATAGCAGTGATTCCTTTAGTGACAGTGAAAGTCATCCTACACAATAACTCTCTTCTCTCTTGTCTCCCTCATTCCAGCCATGAAGGTTTTCAAAGGTAAGTGCAGATTAATTTATTTTTCTTTATATTTTGCATTTTCTTTAATATTTTATATTATATTTCAGCATCACAATCATTTTTATATGAATAATTTGGGGTCATAGAATGAATCATCTGCATTTCCATTATTTCTTATGGGAAAATTTGCTTTAAAATGCAAGTGCTTTGGATTACAAGCATGCTTCCAGAACAAATTATGCCCCCAACCCAAGATTTTACTGTATATGATTAGATCATAAATGTAAAAAAATGGGTTAAGGGTGGGTGCATTGTACATGTTTCTTTGCTGGAGTAAGCATATGCCTGTTCACTGTTGTAATGTACAAGCCTTAGCTCAAGAATCTATATGGAGTTTAAGAATTGTAGCTTGGGCCATGTTAGTTAAGAAACACTTGTAATTTAATACTTGGACATAAAGACGTTTTGTTGTACACCTAAAATCAATGGATATTGACACCTAAATTCTAATCCTAATCCTAATTGCAGATAATGAACTGGATTGGAGCAGGAGAAGGACCTCAGATATGTGATCCATTTGGAAGATGTTAAAGATTATTCAAGAAGGGGACATAGTTGCCTAAAGTTAGGGTCAGAAAATGGTGGAATTTGAGAACATTTAATAAGTAGATATTTAAAAGATCTGATAGGAAGAAAAGGGGCAAAGGGGAAGGGGAAGTGGGCGGGGTAAAGGAAAGGAAAGGAAAGAAGGGAATGGAATTAATATGAGAAAATGGAAAAATGGAAACAAAATCTTTGTAAATAGGGAGGGATGGAGGGGTTGAAGGGAGCACAGAGGAAGGGGGAGAAATAAGAACCAAGAGAGATTATGTAAAGGTGCAAATTTCCAATGATGAATGTCATTATATTGTATACCTAAAATGTACCAATGATTAAAATGAATTATTGATAATGTGAAATAGGAAAAAAAGGTCCAAAGGGGTAGGGGAAGTGGGAGGGGTAGGGGAAAGGAAAGAAGGGAAAAGAAAAATGATGAGAAATGGAAACAAAGTCTTAAGGTGGAGGGGTGAAGGGAGTGCAGGGAATGGGGAAAAAATAAGAACCAAGATACATCATGTAAAGGTACAAGTTCCCAATGAGAAATGTAAATGTATTGTATACCTAAAATGTACCAATAAAAGAATAATAATAATAAAAAGATGTGACTGTGAATGAGATGAAGAAGGAGAGTGTAAAAGTGGCAGTGAAGATATTTCAGGGTCTCTAGCTGGAGAACTTGAGTGAACAGTTATAGCATTTAGGGGTCCATTTACACAGAAAGTGTGTGTCACAATGTGCCTTAGAGTGGGATATTATCTCAAGCACCTAAAGGGCCAAGATCAGGACCAGGATGAGGAGAAGCCTTGTAATGAACATGATTGGGATTTGAGAAGGGGCTGTTCTGAAGAGCAATAAAGCTGAAAGGGCACATACAGGATATTAACAGATGTAATTTAATCTTAGAAATGGATTGTAATTTAATTTGAACTGGCCATATGTTGGGGAATGTCTTTTGGCTCCTGTGCATACTGGCGTGGCAGATAAGGGAGATAAGGGAGATAAGGGAGATGTTGCCTTCTGGCCTTTTGAAGTTAGGCACAAGGATGAAGCTCACATCAGACTGCACAGGAAAATCTTGTGGTGAAGATTCTGGAAAGGGTTGTTCTCTGCTCCTATAAGAGAGGCCCTTTCCCCAGATGAGGTGGCATCTTGTGAGGCTGGATACGCCTCCCTCTTGAGACCACCATGAAGCAGCTTCCGGTGTATTGCCCAGCAGTATCAGGTAGAGGGATGTTCAAAGGGCTTTGCAGAATTCACAGCGGGGAGCTTCTACTTTTGATGGGAAATATTGTTTGCAGTAGGGCTAAATCTCTTGTTAACAATATGGATATTTGTATAAAACCCCGGTGCATGTTCTGGGAACTCTTTTCTGTCTTTGGACTTAAATGCCCTCATGTGTGGGTAATGATAGCTTCCATGGAACTTGGGGGAGGAGACACTGGGGAGGGAACTGGAGGTTGCAGTGTCTAGAACCTGGCCTGCAGCCTGGCAAGCTCAGAACAAGGTTTTTCAAATTTCGCATAGAGCTACCTGCTCCTAGGAGTCACTGGCTCACACAGGAGAGAGTTGGCTATAGCAGAATGAAGAGGTCGGCAAATCCCTTCCAAAGAATAACAATCAGAAAATTCTAAGCAAAGGGGAGATACTGTCTTTTTTTTAAGGGCAGAAACCTATGTGTTTCTGTGCCAACAGTAATGCACACATGTCTTCATGGATTTCTGTGGTCTCTCAACAGTTACTTGAATTTTATTCAAACACTTGTTTAACACACTTTTTTTTTTTTTTTGGTACCAGGGATTGAACTTAGGACCTTGCACTTGAGAGGCAGGCACCGGAACCACTGAGCTAAATCCCCGGCCCTAACACACTTTTTAAAAGAACTCAAAATTACTATAATTTTAGTAAAAATAAATTTTTATTATGCTATTTTTGTATCTTAGTTGAAGGCCAACCTATTTCTGTTTCACTTATTCATTTATTTTAAATTGGCAAATAAAATTGGATATAGTTATGGTATACAATGTGATGTGTTATTTTGATATATGTATACATTGTGGAATGATTAAATCAAGCTAATTATCATATACATCACCTCACACCCTTACCACTTTTGTGTGTGTACATAAGTTGGGAACATTTAAAGTCTACATTCTTAACAATACGTTGTTATTAATCATAGTCATTGTGCAGTAAAATGTATTTCTGGAACATATTCTTTCTCACTGAGGTTTTGTACCTTGTGACCAGCATCTTATTATTCCCCATGTTACTGCACTCACCCAAATCTTTGGTGACAATCATTCTCTGTTGTATAATTTTGACTTTTTTAGATTTTCCATACCTGTAAAATCTTGCGGTGTTTATCTTTCTGTGTCTGGCTTATTTCTTTCTTTCTTTTTTCTTTTTTTTTTTTTTTTTTGGTACCAGGGATCGAACTCCAGTCCTGTGCTTTCGGGGCAGGCAGCAGAACCACTGAGCTAAATCCCCAGCCCTGTGCCTGGCTTATTTCATTCAGCATAATGTCTTCTAGATCATCCATATTACTGCAAATACCAAAATTTCCTGTTTTAAAGCATTTTTTAAATCCTCTGGATGACTTAGGTTAATTTGTACCCATCAAACTGTGAACAGTGCTACTGTGAACCATGCAGCAATGAATGTGGAAGTGCAGATGTCTCTTCCACGTGCTGATTTCATATCCTTTGGATATATATGCAGAGGTGAAATTGCTACATCATATGGTAGTTCTACTTGTACTCTTTTGAGGAATCTTCATATTTCTTTCCATATTAATTTGCAGTACTCATTTACATTTCCATAAGCAATTTCCATGGCTTCGTTTTTGTCCATATTCTTACTAACATTTGGTACCTTTTCTTTACTTGTTTTTGTCTTTTTCATAGCCATTCTAACAGGTCTGAGATGTTGTTGTGGTTCTAATTTTCATTTCTCTGATAATCATTGGTGATGAACATTTCTTATTTGTATACAGTCTTTGGAGAAATGTGTGTTCATGTTTTTGCCTATTTGTTAAATGTGTGGCTTGATACTGAGTTTTTGAGTTCTTTATACATTTCTTATATTAACTCCTGGTCAGACGTGGCTTTCAAGTATTTTTCCCATCCCATAGCTTATCTCTTCACTGTGCTGATTGTTTATTCCCTGTGCAACTTCTCAGTTTGATAAAATCTTATTGGTTTATTTTTTCTGTTAATGCCTATGCTTTTGGGGTAGTATCCAAAAATCTTTGTCAAGACCAATGTCAAAAAGCCTTTCCTCTGTGCTTTGTGCTAGTAGTTTCATACTAATAGCTAGTAGTTTTATAGTATCAGGTCTTATGTTCAAATTTTAATCTACTTGAATGATTTCATATTGGAAAATACAAAAATTAAGGGCCAATCATGTGATGACTACAAGAAAAACACTTTAGAATTAAAGACATACATAACCTGAAAGTAAACTATGGGAAAAGATAGGTCATGTAAGTAGTAACAATACAAGAGCTAGAGTGGCTGTATTGCTATCAAAAGAAGTAAGCTTTAAAGAAGAAACTATGATTAAAGAAACAGAGATTTCATGATGATTAAATGTTCAAATAAAATCAACATTATTTCAATATTGTACTAGAGATACTAGCCAGTGCAGTCAGGTAAGAAATTAAAATAGAACTCATTCAGATTGGAAAGAAATAAAATCATCTTTAATTCAGGCTACATCATTTTGTATGAAAAAAATCCTATAAAACCTATGAAGAAACTTGTAAAACTAATAAACAACTTCAATAATGTTGTAGTATAGAATATCTACAAAAAATGAATGTTTTAATATACTACTAATAATTGAAAAATAAAAGCAAAAATTCTTCATAATTGCATCATAAAGAAGAGTATTTTGTAATATAATGAACAGAAGGAATGCAAGACCTATACATGAAAAAATGGAAAAAGTTGTGATAAAAAAATCTAAAAAGGAAACAATCTATAATCATGGGGGACTTTGTATTGTTAAATTAGAAATTATCCCCAGATTTATCAATGGATATAATGTAACCTATATCAAAATCCTACAAAGACCTTTTGTAGAGACTAGCAAATTGATTCCAAATTTATGTAGGCATTTAAGGGCTTGAATAGTGAAAGTAAGATTCGGTTGGAGGACTTAACAATAGTCAATCAAAACATAGTATAAAACTATATAGTATTTAAGAGAGCATGGTATTAACAGAGAATAGACATATTGAGGGAATGTACAAGATCTAGAAATACATTTACCTACTTACAATTAATTCGTTTTTTGAGAAACATGTAAAGTAAATTCAATGAGGAAAGAGTACTCTTTCCAATAAGTGGTACAAAGATGATCTTATGCAAAAATGGTGAATTTGGTTCAATACCTCACATTATATAGAAAAATTAGCTAAAAACGTGCCTTACACCTAAGTATTAGAGCTAACACTTATTATAAAATTCTAAAAAATCTTTATGACCTTGGCTTAGTTATTTCTTAGGTGTAATGTGAAAAGAGTAATTCATAAAACAGAAATTGAAAAATTGGACTTCATCAAAATTAAATATTTCTTCAAAGAAAATTATAGAAATTGAAGAAATCACAACTGTTTTTTAAAAAATTAAGAAAATGGTAAGACAAGCTACAGTCTTGAAAGTCATGTATCTGAAAAGGGGCTCTACATACTAAATAAATAAAAAGACAACCCAATTGAAATGAGTAAAAATTTGAACAGATATTTTACTAAATCTTATACAAGATGCTCAACATCATTCATCACTAATGAAATGAAAAATTTAAAACCCAGTGAGATACAATTATATAATTGGTAGGAAAATGGCAAGAGCTAGGAAAGATCTGATGGTGGAAATGGAAAATGAAAGAGCTACCTGTGAAAACATTTTGCAGCTTTGTTTTAAATGTATCATACACATATCATGTGTCTCAGCAATTTCACTCCTAAAAATGTGTATTCTCACAAAAATATATATATAAATGTTCATAGTTGGACTATTTATAATAGATTAAAACTTGGAACAATCCAAATGTCCAAGAGTTTGAGGATGGATAAGCATAATGGAACAGAATGATTTATACCAGCGGTGGTGAACCTATGGAACAAGAGCCACAGTGGGTTGTTTGTATCATTAAAAGCTCTTAAAGGCTCACCATCACAGATACATTGGAATAATTTTTAGTAATAAGAGGTAGCAAAGTTACTGAAATAGGGTATAGGCGGTGCTACAGGTGGTGGAAGAGCCAGATATTGGGGTGGCTGTTTTGAGGTAAGCTGAGTTTAGGGGCCTATGAAATATGGATGTAGAAATATCTATAGACAGTTTAGGGAGGAGCTTAGGAATAATGAGAGATTCAATTCAAGTAATAGACTGGATGATATTGTTCAAAATGCATATGTAGATGAAGAAAAGGGAGAACAAAAAGCACAAAAATAAGAAGAAAATAAGGAAAAGGAAAAGAGAAGGACCCCACAAAGAAGAAAGAGGAGTGAATGATATTGTAGAATTTAAACAAAAATGAACAAGCAATGGTTTTTATAATCAAATATGCTTTACATTTATGGTTCTTTAATAACATATAAATCACTTTACTAAAGAGGCAAAACCAAGGCAAAGTCTCTGTGACTTTACTCTTTGGTAGCTTCAAGACAGAGAATTCACATCTGAACTCAGCACCCCTATGTTTTCAGGGTTCACAGGCCACATACTTTAGTTCACTATCTGTGCAAAGTCAATCTATTCAGGGTTCCAGATCTGGCCTCCAGCAGATGGAAAGCACACCCCCGGGATCAGCCCACACAGGTCAGAAAGCAGCATCTTTCTGTGGAATAGCCTTTGAAGGTCAGAGTCATCTCCAAGGAGACCCAGGGCTGAGTCTGGAAAAGTGGGTGGAGAGCTTCCTTTGCACAGTCTCTGTTCCTTATGCCTCATGTGGATTTACCAAGATTACATTAATTCACAGGGGAAGCAGTGAAAGTAATCAGGTCAGCTCCTTCTGTTATTCCAAGGTCAAAGGCATGGGCTGAAGACCTGGAGTTGTGGAGAGAGGGTTGGGGCTGGGAAAAGTAGGGATTTGGAGAGACTGCTATGAAGGGACTGGTTTAACACAAGGAAGGGGTCATGAACCAGAGGTAGAGAACCTATTGGAAAACTCAAAGAAACCTTGTCCCTTTTCTCAGTGGATAAAGACTTCTTGTAGGTGGCTATAAGACTGGTGTCAAATATTACGCCAACTTATTTTGAAGGACAAAATATGCACAAGCCTCACATGAACAGGTGGAGTTAGATGCGAGGGAGAAGTCAGCACTGACTGTAGCTCTGGACCAATCCCCAGCTTGGCAGAGATCAACCAAGGGTTAGATTTAGTCCATAGTATCACTCTGACCTTGCTGGTACCCAGGGCTGAGGAGCCTGGAGAGTTATAGTGGCTTCTGCAATTTAAGGAGAGAACTCTGAAGGCAGGACTTCCTCACCTTAGAGTATCTTTTTGTGCAGGGTGTGGGTGACCACGTAGCGCTGTGTACTCACTGCTGGCACGGAAGTACTGAGATGAGTGTGTGGGGCTGGCAGACTCCAGGGTCAGGGGGAAGTGCCCGGTCCTTTCTCTGGAGACTGTCGACTCAGAGGAAAGCTCTCCTTTCTCTGTGGTGTTAACACCATATGAGTAATGGATCACTTGTAGTTCCCTCCCTGGATCTTGTCTATACCAGTACAGTTTGTTGTGGCCCATGGTTTGAGAACATTCCAGGATAATCTTCTTTCCTATCCCTGTCGTGCAGTGTAGTGGGATCTGGGAGATATCAGCATCTGCGAAGGAGGAGACAAAATTGGCAACAGAGTTCAAACTGGGCGTTGATGTTAAGCCAGGACTATAATCCAACATGGAGGAATCGTCCTTCCTGAATTTGGAAAATTCCGTCTATGGCTTACCTGCTCCAAGAAAGTAAAAGGCCAGACAGGAGAGGAGCCTGGCAGCCATGACACAGTCAGGCCACCGCAGGTGTCCCCTGTCCCGGGGAAGCAGGATGGGCTCTCGCTGAAGTCACTGCATGATGACACAGTCCCTTCAAACACTCTGGGCCCCACAGTCATCCTGTTTACATAGTTTCCCCTTTGTCCCTGTACCCATTAAGGGACTAATATTTGTATTCCCTTCTGACACCCAAAGCAGGCGTGATGCCTTTCTTAGTTAACTTGTCTCACCTTTTCCATTTAAATTATTTTAATCATCACAGAGTAACTATGGATGATCACAACAGACTAACTGACACATCCATCATCTCAGATACTGACCTTTTCTTTTGATTCCAACATTCAAAATCCTTTATTCTAGCTATTTTAAAGTATAAAATAAATTATTGGTGACTATTGCAGTTGTTTTACAAACTATGAAAAATGATCACTACAGAGGTTTGAAAGATGCTAACAGGATTTCACCTAATAAGAAATGTTGGAAAGGAAGTTTGAGCTGAGTTCTGAAGGATAAATAGGAATGAACACAATAAACAGGAGAGAAAAGGACTTTCAAAAAGAAAGAGCCAGTGAACAGTGTTCCTCAGACAAGGGCCAGTAGAAGTGAGCATTAAATAAGGCCAGCACTTAGCAGCAGTAACTGACATTCACCAAGTTCTCAGAAAAAATATAGTCTCATTACTGTGTGATAATCACATAGGCTTCTCAGTCCCATTTTCGCTGATTTATTTAGATTTTAGCAATTTTACTAACATAAGCTTCATCTATGATGACAATTCTAGATTCATTTTCCTTTAACTATCAACAATGACAGATGAGAGAATTCTCATCTGAAGTTATTCCAGTACACGCTCTGGTAACATAAGCTAAACTAACACTTTGGATACTGCTGCGGTAAACAAAGTCCAAATCAAGCGCTAGCCTCCCTCCTCCATTTACATATTCCCTCACAACAGAAGAGTCCTTAGTTTTTATTACAAGTCACAGGACCAAGCCTAGTTCTCCTTCCCTTTGCCCTAAGATTTGCAGCTGACATTCAATAAAATTCTTGTTTACATCAGATTAACATGAGATTTTGACTATTATAGATCACCCTTTGAGCATCATGTCTTCAGCTGTTATTTACATAATATAACACATGTAGCTCCTGCTCACTCTTGCCCTCTTCTATATTCCAAAGGAATATAACAATCACAACGTATCAAACCCTGAGATACTATTGTCCTATTTGGGCTCCTTTAAGACAGAGATGACTATTAAAATCATTAATGACATTTGGCTTTTGCCTTTAGTATGAAATCTGGTCATACCTTAATGGAAAATGTTGAGGAAGAAAAAAGTAAATGAAACATCACTGCCCCCTGCTGAAAAAAAAGGCAAAAAAATGGAAACAGATAGATTTGGGGAAATTCCCCCTGAAGACTTAAATAAATGGAAAGGAGGGAGGCTCCCAGTTGTAGCTGTGAGAGGATTTAAGGATGAGTGAGTTGAAGGGATTGATGTAAAATCAACACCTCACAGTGTTAGTAGTTAAAAAAAGAGAAAAAATGAGAAGAACAGACCTTGGATTGGGAGCAGGTAAGGGAGAGGCTGGGTTCTACTCAGATAAAGAGGTATTTAAGGTAGAGGTAAATGATAGGCCCCTACTGCCCAGTGTAAGAATAACTCAGTCTTGCCCAGTCTCTTATTGATGAAAACGCATTCTCCAAAAACCAGCTTTCTTCTAGGCTAGAGAAGTCTCTGGAACAGCTGCTGAGAGTTGCTAAATGCCAACAATTAAGGATACAGGAATTATCAGAGAAAATTGTTACATATGTCTCCAGATATTCTTGGTCCAATAAAACACTGAAGCTTCCTGGATTCCCAGGGCCTTGTAGTCATTCCAGTGTTCATCAAGTTTGCAGGAATGATTTCAATGAGAAGAGCCACATTGGAGTCAGTATTCAGCCAGGACAGAGAGATCTGGAATCAGAGGGCAGCACTGCTAAGTGAGGACCTCACATCATGGCAAAGGACGCACCTGTCTTCAGAAGAGTCAGCAGAAGGAAAGGCAGAGGGTCCTGCTTTCTGAAACATGGATGGATACCTTCAGGTTTAGGGCTCTGGCCCACATGGAAATGGGATCACCTTTGAGGTCTCATTTGCCACACCAAGAATACTCTGTGACATTCCAGTTCCTGTTTTACAGGATGAAGTTTGACTCCAGAAACTCACGGACACTGACATCAACTGACATCAACTGTGAGCTTTGGTACTGTTTGTAAACAGGCTACCCAAGCACTTAAGGAGAATACTTTCCATATTCCCTGCAGCATTCTCCCATGTATGTTTGAAATTATGACTCATGATGTCCTAATTCTCAGTAACTCATATATTACCATCAGATATTAATAGAAGATAATAATGTTTACGTATGCATTTTTGGCCCAGTAAAACACCCTCTCCCATTTTTCAATCTTCTTTTAACCAAATATATTTTATTTGTTTTAAGGGACTTGTGGGTAGGAGGTGTGGAGAACTGAAATACACATGCACCAGAAGTCAGGAAATATGTTGCTTGGCAGAAAACACTGAAGAACCACTTGAAGACATATTTGAGTCTACTTTCCTACCTGCCTCCCTCACCTAATCCCATGCTTTTCTCTATCATTTCTTCTCTAAACTAGAAATTGTACCGAGGAATATAAAATGGGAAGGGACATCACTCTTAATCTAAAGAATATGTGGTCTTTTGAGGAACCAGTATAGAAAAGAATTATAAAAAGCATAATAACTATAATCTGGGCCTGCATGAGCTAGTCCGGAGAAGAGCTGAGCCTTTTCTCTCTATAGGAGTCAGAAAATCTTTAAGATAAGCTCCTCTCTGACCTGAGAATTGAAGGATGTGTAAGTGTTAAAGAAGTACTGTAGCAGCCAAGAAGTAGCCTGTTTTATATCTAGGACAGAGCTTTGCACAGGAGCAACTGTGTAGTTCAGGTTGACCCATTCAGGGAAATATAAGAAGCTCAGCTGAGCTAGAATGGAAGTGCTGCAGAGAACTTGGAAGACTTGGCCAGAGTTTTAGTAAGAAACCTGTTCACGAAGGGCTTTGGGTGCCATGTGAATACAGTAGACACAACCACACTGGCAGAAATGCGTAAGGCACAGTAAAGCGGATGAGGTAAGAGGCTGGTAGGCCAAAGATAAAAGGTGATTTTCTAGGAAACGGATGGGGACAAGTCTGCAGTAGAGGAGAGACAGTGAGGGAGGAATAAGAAACCAAATCTGATCAGCACATGTGCATTGGGAGCTAGGAAGCTGAGAGAGTCTTGGTGAACCAATGACATAGTTACAAGAAAAATAGGGAAAAGACCTGTCTGTCATTTGACTTAGGATCCTTCCCAGGGCTATCCCACCTTTAGAGTCCTTGTGGGCCCAGCTGGTGCCTTAGTGGAGGCTGCAGTCCCCAGAGCTTCTGCTGCCAAATCCTCCTTCCTCTCTTTGACCACTAGGGCATTTTCCAGGAAGGACATGTGTGCTAATCTCCCTGAACAGCCTGTTTTCTGAGAACCCAACCTATGACACACAATGTGGGATATAAATATAACAGATTGACAATGGATTTAATCTGAGGAACCTAGAAGGGTTGCTCCAATCCACACCACAGTAACAAAGTGTGGTCAGAATGGGTGAAGGAACAGGGAGACAATAGATTCAGTGATGAATTCTTTGACTTGGAGTTGCCTGTGGAGCATCCAGCTGGATGTCCAGTGGACAGCTGATCTTGTAAGTCAAGAATTTATGAAAGAAGGCAGTGACTAAGGGGAATGGGGGTGGCAGTGGCTGGGCCGGGCCGGGCCCAGAGAAGGCAGTGGCACGAAAAGGAAGAAGGGCCTGGGGCCTTTGGCCACTGCGTACCTGGTCATCTACAATGTGGGAATGACAGTGGGGAGGCTGGTTATAGCAGTTGGTCTGGTCAGAGCCTATCTGCTAAAGGGAGCTATCATAGCCTTTATTATTCAATAGAAAAGCCTTGGAAATTCTTCCAAACTGGAGCCTTACTGGAGATTTTACATTGTGCTATTGGCATTGTTCCATCTTCTGTTGTCCTGACTTCTTTCCAGGTGATGTCAAGAGGTTCTCTAATATGAGGAGTAGCACATAGTGTCAAAGAGGTACAGACTAAAGACAGTGTCCTCCTGTTTGTTACTGCCTGGATAATCACAGAAATTATCCATTACTCCTTTTATACATTCAGTCTGTTAAACCATCTGCCTTACCTCATCAAATGGGCCAGGTACACGCTTTTCATCGTGCTGTACCCGATGGGCATGTCAGGAGAGTTGCTCACAATATATGCAGCTCTGCCCTTTGTCACACAGGCTGACCTGTACTCCATCAGTTTACCTAACAAATATAATTTCTCCTTTGACTACTATGCATTCCTAATTCTGATAATGATCTCCTACATTCCACTTTTCCCCCAGTTATACTTCCACATGATACACCAGAGAAGAAAGTTCCTTTCTCGTACTGGAGAACACAAGAAATTTGAATAGTTCCTGCTTCCTGTACCATCCCCCAAAACCAGACTTTTCAATGATCAAAAAATGCTGCAGACTTTTTGAGTTCCCAATACGTTTCATAGGAAAGAATTAAGAACTATTTTTAAAATACTAAAAACAAAACAAAACAAAAAAAACAAAATCCAGTGTCACATGGGCCTGGGATTTTATAAAAAAGAAAAATTCAAAAGCTATTACATAAAATGTCCTGGCTGGTCCATTTCATCATGCTCTTTCAACCAGAAGTCCTCAATATTTTCAATGGCACTAGACAGGTATTTGGCATCTATTCCTCTTGTGTCCATCATGTATCCAGTAAAGAGAGACCTATCACACTGACTGCTTGTGAGTACACTCCAACTGAGTAAGGAGCTTGCCCCAGTGTGCCCAGCTTGCAGCAGAGCTTGGTTCAGTCTGTAGTGTGTTTGGTGTTCCCTTCTCACAATGCTTGACTGCATGCTGGAATCTCTTTGTATTTATGAAGCAGCAAACTTTGTCCTCTGGAATACTCTGAAGTTATGGCTGGGACCTAAACCCTCCTATCTAGTGAATGAATTATAAAATGTATATGCCTGAGAAGCTTTGGAGTAGTGCCCTTAAACAGAAAAAAAAACTAGAAACCCTTTGTTTCTTTTCAATTGAGTCATTATTGCTTGCCACTAAGAAACATGTTTGAATTTAATCAGTATGTGTATGTTGTAAAGAACCTACCTTAACCTGGAGCTTGGCTCAGAATGTTTTAACAAGTGACAGTTCTCTGAGAGGTGAAGCTCAATAACTGGTAAGTGACAAGTACCTTTCACAGGACTGGTCTCAGAGCACCTCTGAGTAATGTATTTGCCAATAGCTGTTCTCATTTATGGACTCCAAGGCCATCTTGTCTCATAGAAGCAGGGAAGCTGTTATTTCAAGTACATGGAAGGTGTTGCTTCAAAAATGCCTGGAAAAACACTCAGGAATGGCTTTCCACGGCATTATTTTGTTGTTTCAGTACTCACTGTCCTGTGTACTTCCCCTGACTATGGCCCCACATTAATCCCCACCAAGTGCTGAGAAATGGCGCGTGTTCTGGAGTGAAAGCAGCACTGTCCTGCTGTGTTGAAGAGCCATGAAATGACTTGGTCCTATGGGCCTTGTCTCATTAGCATCATATCTTCATGTCATTTTAACTGCTCACCTCAACTGTGCATTTAAAACCCCTCAAGAAAGGGTTGGATGAAAGTGTGAAGCCCAAGTTCAGATGTGCGCTCAATTTTAAACTCAGTATCTTCTTTGTGGAGCCTTTTTTTTTTACCTTTAAGTCAGGCTTAGTGAGTAATTTAAAATACAATTGTTAATAGCAGAAGAATATCATAATGAAAAACTAAATTTTAAAATGCACATTTTCACAAGAACTTGAAAATCTAATCTAAGTAGACATATAATAAATTTATTTTTTAACTGAAAAAAAAAGAATTTATGAAAGAAGATGTCATGATTATGGTTGGGAAGGCTGAGGGGAAATGTTTATCCTGAGAGAAAAGGAGGACAGAAGAAAAGTCCAAAGCAGGGAAGGAAACTGAAAAGAAAACTTTATTTTTAAGGGAGAAATTAGATGAGATAGAGCCATAAAGGAGACTGAAAGAAAAAAGAGAAAAATAAAGAAAAAAAGTGATTTTTTTTTTTTACAGATGAATTGGTAGAAAGTTAAATAAGTTTGTTCTTTATTTCTGAACAGCCACGAAGTCCTGTAAATTCTTTTGCTGAAATAGTTTGGGCTTATGGGAAAGAATAAAACCATATTAAAAAATCTTTTGACTTGATTCTTAGCAAAAGATTTACCTCATACACTGGCAGTCCTGGATTGAACACATTTGTGCCTGTACTGTACTGATACCTGGGAAGGTCTCCACTGCAGGGGAACTGGGGGGATGTTTCCAGTTCCTGCATGGAAAGAGGCATCTTCAAGATCCTAGCTTTGGTTTCCATGTTGGGCAGAAGGAGCATTTTTGAAATTCAGCAATCCAGATGATAATAATACAAGTTTATGTGCCCCTGAAGATTAAAATTAATCTGAGCAGAGATCAAAGGGTAGGGCAGCGGATGAAGAATTGTTTTTATAAATCAGTTGCTGGTACATCATCACTTTCTGAGTCAAATTTGATGATAATTAAATTTGCTTAAAGTTTTCGAAGACAAGATTGTTTCTAGTTTAAAGGCAACCAAGTGTAGAGCTATGTGAGGGAGTTGAGTTCAGAAGAACTTGACTGAAACAGGGTAGACAGAACAAAGGGACCGCAGTAGGAACAAAACGGAGTGGGTTCAGACAACAGCAAAAAGCTATTAAATGCCATGTTGCATTTGCACTCATAAGAAAAGCTGTTGCTGAAAACAATGAGCCACTGTCAGAAGCTCAAGTTCATTCTCCTGGGAGGTGACCATTGGACCATCCCACTAGGACGGTTAGAGACAGGAGGCAGCAGAGGCAGAGCCAGTGCAGCCTGTGGCTTCAGGGTCATCACCTGGCCTGGGAACATTGATCTGAAGTGGCCCTTATCTCAGACAGAGGTTCACACTGAATAGGACCATTCACAGCTCTAAATATCCCACATCCCACATCCAGGAAGGCTTTGTGTTCTTCTGAGCAAATCTTGCACCCATCTGTCTGCCTTTCTGTGTACAAGCAGGTGGCCTAGAAGCACTGTGCACATAACTGCTGGCACAGAAGTAAAGTGCTGTCCGGGTGGGGGTGGCATTCTCTGTGGAGAGGGAGAATTTAGTCTGTTCCTTCCTAGAGACATTGTACCCATCAACGATCTCACCTTGGTTAATGTCATTGACATCACAAGAGTAGTAGATCACCCGTAGCCCTTGTCCTGGATCTTGTCAGGACCAGTACATTAGGTTGTCACCCTTGCTCTGAGAATATTCCAGCACAGTGCTCATCCCTGTTCATGTGATTCCTTGGGGTCTGAGTAACACCAGAAGCCATGGCACCTGTGGGAAACAAGACAAGACACAAACTGGAGATGGAGCTGAGGGATTTCCTTTTGGTGAGCTCTTCAGGAAGAAGCTTCATCTAAGACTCAGATAATCTAAGGCCAGGGATTTCCCCATCTGCTTCCCAACTTTACCTGTTTTCAGGAAACAGGAAAACACACAGCAGAGGAACTTGAAGTCCATGGCAGGCAGAGGTAAGATGGAAATGATGGAAATGTTTCCGTTCTGAGGGGTGAGGGAGACAGGAGCTTGGAGGGATTCAGGCAGTTAGGTCTTTGTCCCTCCTGACATACTAGGCCCCCAGAGAAACACAGCCACACCCTTGACCTGGGGAGGACCTAACTTTCTTTACTCCTCTGTGATCAGGCAGGGTGGCTCAGCTGACTTATTATAAATCCTCTCCGTGGGTGCTGAAACTCTTCCCTGGTCTTTCACTGACAGTGACAAGAGCGGACTCTCTTTCTTCCCTGGGCACATCTATTTCAGCTATTCAAAGCAGCTTTATCCTCCCACAAAACAGACTGTGGAGAAAACTCAGAACCCTATGAATAAAAGGAGTCTGGGCTCACTGTAATGTTATGACACTATCACTGTTTCTCTTTGCATTTATTTGTTAATTCTAACTCAGTTCTGGGTAAACTGTGCAATTTGAATATATTCTCTAAAGTTCAAGCTTTATATGTTTGTTAAAGGAAAATGACAAAGTTTGTTTTCAATTTTCCTTCTTTTTAAATGGCTCCTGCTTTTCTGGTCAATGTTTTCTGGGCGCAGCTCTTTCCTGAAAATACTGGCTCGCTGTAGAGAGATACTCCTTTAATGTTAGCATATTCTTCAAAGAAATATTTAATAGCTTCACTTAGGAGGATGTTTTTAATTAAATCAGGCCATTAAAAAGGTATTTTTATTTAATATAAATTAGTCCTAATTTTAGGAGAAAAATGTTCTACATTTTGATACAATACTTTACAAGTACAGGTTAGCTGCTTTGATAATGTGAAGCTTTGTCTATGTCTGATACAATAAACAGCTGGCTCCTGGGTGCTTCTTGTACTTATCCTATCTCCACCTCACCGCCAGAGGCACCATGCTCCCTACACTGATCATTAGGAATAAAAGCTCTTCCCTCAGTGATCATACCAGCTGAGACACTAGAGGACTGAGACCCAGTGGTTGAAAGGCCACTGATGACCCAGGACCAACAGAAACTAGCTGCATGACAAGGAGAGAAGCAGAAATTGTTCTGGATGCACTATTTAAGGCCAAAGAAGTGTGAGAGATGATCATCCTGCACATCAGATTGGTCGTCTGCTGTTTGTTTTGTTTTATTTTTATATTTTCAATGTATCAACTTTAATTTTTCATTGATGCACAATATTTGTATATATTTATAAGGCACAGTATGGCATTTTGATTCATATATATTGGATAATGATCAACTCAGGGCAACCAACATATCCATTCACCTTAAACTTGTATCATTTCTTGGGCCGGGGATTTAGCTCAGTGGTTCTGTCACCTGCCTCACAAGTGCAAGGTCCCAAGTTCAATCCCCAGTACCAAATAAAAACAAACAACAAAAAAACAAAAACAAAAACTGCATGCATCATATCATTTCTTGATGGGAGTACATTCAAAATCCTCTCCTGTATTGAGATACACAATGCATTACTTTTGACTTTATTCACCCTACTTTGATGTAGATAGAGTACAAGAAGTTTTCTTCCTACATGTTGATCAATATGTCGAACTCTTCTTTTTAAGTACTTTTACCTTTTGTTTTGAAATTTTCAAACATATGCAAAGGAGAAATGATTGTCTTGCAAACTGAGCATGATAGAATAATGAGCCACCATAAACCCACATTACCCAGCTTCAACAATTACCAACTCATGGCCTCTTTTCTTTATCTATCGCCTACCTACTTCTTCCTTTCCTGTGGTATTTTGAATAGTTGCTGATTTATATAGGGGTCCACAAGCACATTTTACAGCCACTGCACATACTGCATGTGACATATTCCGTGTCCTCCTGACCTTTTACTCATTGATTAGAGTCCTTCATTTAATAACACCAAGTAAAATATGAATCGATTTCAGGGAATTGCTTTTCCGGGAATTCTATCAATACAAGATAATGACAATATCATTTTTGGTTTGTTCATAGTGTGAAAAATTCCATTGCCTTTATTGGGCATTCCTAAAGTAAATGTGCTCTTTTGCTGACCTCTGCTGGTGGAAGTGATTTGGGTGGAAGCAAGATTGAAGAACTGAAAATAAACTATTAGGAATATAAACTCTCTCAGCTATCACACCAGCTGAGAGAATAGAGGACTGAGATCTAGAAGTTGAAGGGTTGACAGAAACTAGTTGTGTGACAAGGAGAGAAGCAGAAATCGTTCTAGGTGCAAGATCTAAGGCCAAAGAAGTGTGAGATGATCATTACAGGAATGAACCAAAGAGACATTGAGAAGGGATGGAGGGAATAGAATTGAAAAAGATGCCCCAATTTCTTAATGTCCTGAGCCAGTATTTCTTCTACTTTACCTCTGACCTGTCCTCTACCCAGGCAGGGTGCATACTGCTCAGTCCTACTCACAAACTGCTCTTTGCCAGCTGTGTGCTCTGTGTGTGTGTGTGTGTGTGTGTGTGTGAAAGAGAGACCCACAGCTAGATGTGTGCTGTGTGTGGGTGAGTGAGATTCTAAGGACTGTTGAACATTGCCTTCACATTGTGAGTTACTGCTCTGAAGAACACACAACCTTTGGCACACGGGATCCCAAGGAGAAATTAATATTTTACTACTGGTGAGTGATTTCTGTGTTCTAGGAAAATTTTGCTTGCTCTCAACTCACAAGAATTGTTTCTCTATGTTTTCTTCCAGAGTTTGTAGTTTTAACTTTTATGATTAGGTCTGTGATACATCTAATTTATTTTACTTCTGGTGTTAGGTAACAGCTCAGTTTCAGTTTTTAAGTTCAATTGTTCCAACATCACTTGTTGAGACAGTTTCTATCTTAATATATTGACAATTCCAATCCATAAACATATCATTTCACTTTTTGTTTTCTTTAATTTCCCCCAATAGTGTTTTATAGTTTTGCATTGACCATCATTTACTGATTTTTTTCCTACATAATTTGTTATTGATACTATTGGAAACGTTATTGTTTTTTGAGGTTTATTCTTCATTTCTTTGAAACTGCTTAATAAAACATTTGAACTTTTATATTAACTCTGCATTCTATGATCTTTCTAAAATCACTCGTTATTTCTAGTTATTTATGGATTCCTCAAGGTTTTCTATATAAATGACCAAGCAATCTGCAAATAGTAATACCTTTACTTCTTCTTTTTAATATTTAAAAATTTCATTTCCTTTTTTGCCTTATCATGCTTACAAAGATCCCCAATACAATGTTGAATAAGAGTAGTGAGAAAACATCTCGCTTGTTCCCTACTATAGGAGGAAAGTGTTCAAAATTCACTATTAAATAGGATGTTAGCTGTACATTTTTGTGAATAATTTCCATTAGATAAGAAAACACACTTCTACTCTCAGTTTTCTGAGAGTGTTTAGTTTGAACGAGTACTAGATTTTGTAAAATATTTTCTCAAAATGATCAAATGAATATTTTCTTTATTCTACTTATACATGGTAAAGTGTATTGATTCTGAATGCTAAGCATTGTCTGTCATGCAATATTTGTTTTACTACATTATCAGCACACACTCATTTATGGGACAGTATACACAGATGGATAGACAATATAAGATATATATTTGGATTTGGTTCTTAATATGTTGTGAAAGATTTTTAAATCTATGGTCATGAAAGATGTTTTGGAATGCTTTGGCTTTAGGATTTTTCTGGTTTCATATAATATGTGAAGTGTTTCATCTTCAGTATTTTGAAAAAGTTTACATACAGTTCATGTTCTTTTTTTTCCTTAATTTTTGTAGACATCATCAAGAAAAGGTTCTGAGTTTGCAGTTTCGCCTCAGAAAGTTTTTGATAAATAATTCAATTTCCTTCATGTAGATTTCTTCACATTTCTTATTTCATCTTGAATTAGTTTGGTATATTGTGTTTTTCAGAGAATTTCATCTACATTGTAGAACTTAATGAGTTAGATTTTATATTCTCTCATCCTTTTCATGGCCGTTGCAGCTACAGAGATATTCTTTCTTTCATCATTGATATGATAGTTTACATCTTTTCTCTTTTTGTTTTAATGGCTATGGCTTAACTGATTTTATTAATTGATCATGCTATGACCATATTCTCTAATTTCTTGAACATATTTTTTACAATAAGAATCTCCATCTGATATTTCCAACATCTATGTTATTTTATCCTTGGTTTCTACTGAGCATTTTTGTTTGTGCATTGGGTAGTATTATCTGTTTCTTCCCAGATCTAACGATTTTGAGGGAGAATCAAAATAGTCATATTTATTCAGGTCTAAAGCTAAATTTCTCCTCTCCCAATATGGAGGAATAGATGTATCAGACAGTAAAAGTTCTTTTGCCCATGGGTTGAAACTGCCATTGCATCCTCACTGATGCATCATCTTCCCCATGGACATCTTGGGAAATATGAAGGCCTCTGAGCATCTCAGCCAGACTCACTTGACAGTCCCCTTCACAGGCTGTGTCTCTTTCCCCAGGGATGTTTGTATCTCTGAAAATGCTGACAAATTTTCTAACTGGCTCATCTTCAAGATCTCCAAGGAAATATTGGTATTACCTTTCATTTTTGTATCCATGCTTTCTCTTGCAAGCTCTTTCAGTTTCCAGTGTCCACCATCCCAACATTTGGTAAGTCATATCTTTTGATAATTATTATGACATCTGGACCTCTATCCAAATTCATTTTGTTGAGATGCTCATTGTTTAAGTTGCAGTTGGGCAAATCAAACCCTGGCATCAGTCTCTAGAATTTAGAAAATGTCCCAAATGAGTATGATGAAGATAGTGTCGGTTTGTTTCATGTTAGATGTTTTCTGCACCCACATTTGCCTGACGGAATGCTTCATTGATAATATTCCAGCATCTGCACTGTGTTCTGGATCTCAGACTGTGCTGAACCTCATCCAAGTAATGCCATCTAGCTTTTGGAGTGACATACACTTTTTTTTTTTTTGCTTAAATTCTTTTATTGGTACATTTTAAGTATACATTACATTTACATTTATCATTGAGTGTTTGTACCTATACATGATGTATCTTGGTTCTTATTTTTTCCCCCTTCCCTGTCCTCCCTTCACCCCCCACCCTTACCTATTTACAAACACTTTATTTCCATTTTTTTCCTTTTCTCATAATTTTTCCTTTCCCTTCTTTCCTTTCCCCTCCCCTCCAACTTCCCCCACCCCTTTGGATGTTTTCTTCCTATTTCAAATTATCAATTATTCATTTTAATCATTTCAATCCTTATTTATACTTTCAGTTTCTCACACCAGAGAAACTATTTGGTATTTTCACATGTGTGTCCTATTTATTTCACTTAAGAGTATGGCCTCAATATGCATCCATTCAGCTATAAATGTCTCTAGTTTCTCATTCTTTA
>NW_004624801.1:0-54994 GCF_000247695.1 Heterocephalus glaber
TATTATAAATATATATATATATTTCTCTTCCTTGAAAACTAATTACTTCCAAAGCAAATAACATATTTGTTTTAGTAAAATATGGCCAGATGGGATTATTTGCCCTAGTTCATGACCCCTTCTCTACTTTTCTCTTGACCTCAGCACCAAAGGCCTTAATTCTTTCTTTTAAATCTGCAGTGATGCTGGGGATTTAGCTCAGTGGTTCCACCGCCTGCCTCACAAGCACAAGGTTCCGAGTTTGATCCCCGGTACCAAAAACAAAAAAACAACAACAAAAAAATCCACTTAAATCTGCAGTGCTCATTTTTACCTCCTGGCCTTTGCTTTTACTCTTCCCTCTGACTGAAACACTTTCTCCCCTGACTGTTGTGTGTAGGAGCCAGTTCAAATACCATCTCAAGAAAGCAATCTCTGGCCACCGTATTTAAAACATCCCCTCTAGTACTCAACAGTCACTTTTTTCTTATTATTCTGCTGTGTTTATTTTTTTTTTTTCAAATTTTATTTTGTACTAATTTTAAACTTGGAGAAAAATTGTGAGAAGAGTACAGAGTGTTCCCCTAGATCCCTTATCCCACTTCCCCTAATGTTAACCTCCTGCATAAGCATAACTATAAACAGAAAACTAACAAGTACAATGTTATTGGCCAAACTGAAGACTTTATTCAAATTTCACAAGTTTTTCACTAATGTCATTTCTATTTCAGGATCATGCTTTATTTTTTTCATGTCACACATGACCATTTGAAATTATATTGTTTCTTCATTTTTATTTGTTAATTTTCCATCTTTTCATCAGCCTGTAAGGCTCTGGAAAAGTAATAAATATGTGTCTTATCATCATGTGCTCAATGTCCACCAATTCCTTAGCATACAGAACACACTATATATTTATTGAGCAAAAAAAAAATAAAATAAAATGCTCCCAGAAGTTTGGACCAGTATGGCCTAAAGGTAAATTTTATTACTCGATGCACCTTGAATAGAAGAAAATCCTCATGGAAGAACTGAAAAAAGTGTGGCTAGGAAGTATAATTCTTCTTTCTCTGTTAGGAGCTGATTACTTTTGTATTATTATTGAATACTTTTGTACACATCAAGTGTTGATGAAGGTGAGGAAGAGTGAGCGTGTTATAGTAAATTGTATTTTTGGATCCTACCAACCAATGAAGAACCACATGCTGTCACACCGACTGCAATTTATAACGTTTGCTAAAAAGAAAACTGGAGATTGCCAATGCAATGGAAGAAAATGCGCTCCTGGGGAATAAAGTTTATCTACCTTTAGCTACTTCAGTGATAAAATGTACATTTGGATGTCTGCATATAACAAGACAAAACAATGATCCTCTAATCATGTAACATCATCAAGCTTTTTCAGAAGATTGTCTGGTTTAACTTTGATGCTAATTCTTTATGCAGTAGAAAAATCTATCTGAAATGTGATTAGGACTTCTGGCCAACAAGTGTTTTTTTCCTTATTTTCTATGAGTTGAGGAAAATGAAAAACACTCACTTTCTAAGTAGTGCCATTAAATGTGACTTACACTTGAAAAGTTAGCTTTGATGGTAGGAACTACACTAACCACTACATAGAACAACAGGAACAAAATATTTAATGCTTTTCTGTAAAGAAGATACACTAAAGTTATAGTGGATAAGTCTACTTTTCTTCACTAGGAAAACATGGCCCATTTCATAAAATTTATTATTTAAATCATAGGCAACTTAAGATTTCTTTCTTCTGGGTCAGAAAAATTTTAGACATTTCCTATGGGAACAAGAATTATTTGTTTAACTATTCTGTTAGTTTGTTTAGCCAGGTTTTTGTTACATAACAAAAGTTACCCAAAGGTAAAGTGTGAAGCAACATGTACTAATTATTGTTTGTGTTAGTTAAGGTTTTCTAGAGAAACAGAACCAACAGAATATATATGTGCATATCAAAAGGGATTGATTATGGAAATTGGTTCACATGAGTGGGAAGTTTCATGATCTGCAAGCAAGGGACTTAGGAAAGCCAGTGGTGTAATTCAGTCCAATGATGAAGATCAGAGAACTAAGGGAGCCAATAGTGTCAGCTTTATTCCAAGATCAAAGACCTGAGACTGAGTCCAAGAGTCTGAAGGCCCAAGGACCTGGAAAGTTGACTTCCGAAGGCGACAGAAGAGGAGTACCTCAACTCAAGAAGAGAGAGGGAATTTACCTTTCTCCAGGGCTTCTGTTTCTGTTTAAACCCTCACCAGATAGAATGATACTCATCTTCATTGTTCAGGGCAAATTTTACTTTTTAATGGCACTAGGTATTGAACCGCAGGCTTGAGCACTGAGCTATATGCTCAGCCTTGTATTTATTTGATGATTTGATTTGATTTTGAGACAGAGTCTTCTTAAATTGCCCAGACAGGACTGAAACTTGCTATCCTCAGCCTCAGCCTCCAGAGTGCTGGGATTATAGGTCTGTGCTACCACACCTGGCTGAATCTCTTTTAGTCAGATAACTGAGTCAAATGCTAATCTTTTCTGGAAATAACCTCACAGCCAGCCAGAAATATGTTTTATCTGGCTTTGTTTTGACCTAGCCAAGATGCCAAAAATGAACCATCATCACTTTTTATGCATACATTGATTCATACAGCTGGATAAAGAGTCAATATTTTCAAATAACCTGGTACAATTTTTCAACCAAACACCACATAACATAATTTTTGCTTGGTTTGAAGAGTGTTTTGTCTGAAGCATTGTAAGTTATGGAACCTCCTGCAGCCTTTCCTCAGCCTTTGCCATTTGCTCAGGCTAGTAGTAAGGCCCATAAGCAGGGTGGTAGGGAGACTGGCTGGAGTGGAAATCAATCCAAATTACTGTGCAGGGCCCTTGACCCCTGGGCCATGCATGAACAGTCTAGCTGGTGGCCTGTTAAGAACTTGACTACATAGCAGTAGGCATGTAGTGAGCTAGTGAGTCAAGCTTCATCTGTGTTTACAGACACACTCCTTCCCCTGAGATTAGCCTCAAGACATTAGGTTCTGAAAGGAGGTAGGTAAACTATGCCTTCCAGGGATCTAGATTTTGCACTTCTTTGGTTCATCTCCAAACCATCTCCACTCCCTCACCCTTGATCTGTGGAAAAATTGTCATCTAGGAAACTGATCCCTGCTGCCATAAACTGGTCCCTGGGATTGGAAGTGATTCTTATGTAGCCTTTTTAGGAAAACTCTTTCCTGTGGCCCTCCAATATTTTTTTCTTCCAGGGGGAAATCTATTCTTGATGCCTGCTCTGAACATGGAATAGGTCCAGTTGTTGGAGTCACCCTTAGCTTTGTTCCTTTTGACATATCCAGTGTCGATTCCTGTCTCCTTGACTTTGAAAATACTGACTCAGAATCTAAGCTTTCTCCTATATTTTCTCTCAGCCTGTACTTTCAAATTTGCCTGATGAGAAGAATCACATGAGAAACTTATTAAACACACAAATTGCTGAGTCTCACCTCAAGCCTAGTGAATCAGAACACTATTTTGAATGTTGAGAGGTCTTCATTTATTTTGAACATTAATATTTTTAAATTGACAAGTAATTGTATGCATTTATAGGGCATATTATGACATTTTGATATATGGATGAAAGGTGGAATGATCAGATAACATTTTTAAAAGGAGAACATCAAGAATGTGTTTTCAAAAGGACCTAGAATGACTCTCTCAGGGCAGATGTTGGAAATGCAGAAAGCCTCTATTATTTTCCTGGTTTGATTGTTATCAAGAGTCTCCTAACTGGTCTAGCCTCAGCTCTCATAATTCTCTAAATGGCAGTCTAAGGGGTCTAATACATACTTAGGTCAGACCATTCCTCTGCCTTATGGTTTCCTATCTTACTGAGAATGAAAGTCAAGTGTTGTTTTTAAAAACCACTAGTCTCTTATTCTCATTTTTACATATTTCTTCCAGGTGTACAGGACTTCCTCCACTAGACCTACTCCAGGGCCTTTGGACTTTCTGTTTCCTCTACTCAGAATGTAATTCTTTCAGATTGATTTGCACCTTTATTTTTTTTCAGGTTGGGCTTAACTCATCTCTTTGGTGAGGCCTCTCTAAATAAATCAATAATCTTCATTTAGGTTCCATCGTATGCATAGTTTATTTTTCTTCATTAAAATAAATAAATATATCTGGCACATTACTAACATTGATATAGATGTTTTTATCTTGTTTGTCTCTCTTAATAGTCTAAACTCCATAAGGACAGGAACTATTTTGTCTTAATGTGAATTGCCAAGATATAGAACTACCTTTTAATTCTAGTTTGCTATCAAGATGTCAATATCCAACTGTTTGATGAGTAAGAAGATAAATGAAATAAATTAATGAAGGAGCTAGGGATGAGGAGTGTGTTTAAGCTCATGGGTTCATTATACATGATTTAGAGATCACCATATATGGGAGAGAAGCAATAAGTGTCAGAAAGCCACAGCATATTTCTGGTTGAATTTTTATTTACAATTTAACAGAACAGTTATTTGGGCAATAATATGTATAAGGGGTTGCTTACTTCCCCAAGGAGGTTGTTTTCATGTTTCAAGAGTTCCAACTAAAGTTTGTAGTTTGGAAGTTTCAAAGTTTGAAGTTCCACTAGTTCTGAGCATCTTTCCTAAATTGGTCTCTATTATGGTCACAAAGATCATAATAAAATGTCTATTTAATCTGTTCCATTCAATTACCTTTTTTGTGGTGCTTTCTAGAACTGCCATAACAAATACTATACTGATTGGCTTTAGCACAGACATTCATTTTCTCTCAATTCTGAGGCTAGAAGTCCAAGAATGAGGTGTCAGCTGGTTTGAATTATTTCTGAGACCTCTCCTCTTAGTTTGTATATGGCTGTCTTCTCTCTCTGATCTCATGTGGTCTTTTCTCTCTGTGTGTGTCTGTGTTCTAAACTCTTCTAGTAAATCAAATAGTCGTCTTGGATTAAGACCCACTCACTGACCTAATTTAACTTTAATTACATCTCTGAAAGCTCTACCTCTAAATCACTTTCTAAAGTACAAGTGATAAATGCCAAAAAGAGTCATTTGGAAAAAAATTCAGCTCACATTATGAAAGGAATTATATGCAACATTGCATGCAATCTTAAGTGTACATCTAACTGTGTATCTATTTATGCATATATATGTATAACAATGCCTTTAATATCTGAGAATAACAAGAATATTTTTCCTAATAAGGTGCCAGTATTAAATTTCTTATCTACTAAATCTCAGACTTTCCTCTTTCTTTTCTATCTTGTTTCTCTGTTGTATTTGCATGTAATCTTATTCACATTCATTTAGTTGAGATACACACGTTAATTTCTGTTAATAGATTCCTATAAATATTACTCTAAAAATTAAGGTACATTGAATTATTATCAAACATGAGGTGTAATTGTATAATATTTCCAGAATTTACTCTCTCTTCTTTTTGACACAGGAAAACTAATGACTACTGAGTAAACACAGTGCATCATTTCTCAAAGTGTTTTCAATGGTACACTAGGTGGAAGTGGGGGAGGAGATTAGGGTGTGGCAAAGCTGGCTGGGAGCACTAGGTAGAAGTGAGGCAGGGGATTAGGGCATGGCAAAGCTGGCTAGGGAGTAGGCATGACCTGTTAATACAAAATCCCAGGACACATTCACAGAGCAGTTTCCAAAGCTCTGCAGGTAGTCTGCAGAATTGGAGCAGGTTTTCCATAGGATAGCCTGGACCTGACATCACTTGAGGAGTGGGTGATACAAAAAGAACAATGGGCATTGAGCTCTCAGGCACTGTGTTCTTCATTTTTAAATTTTTAAAAAATTTCATACCTGTTATTGTATGTTTGACACTTTCGTAGTACTTATAAACTTTACTAATAAAATCAGAGGTGATATAATCAATCTGGATTTTTGATACTGAAATGTTAACATTTGAAGGATCTGTTTAACTAAATGAACCAGTATTTTCTTTTCTTTTTTGTTTTTTTTGGTACCGGGGATTGAACTCAGGACCTTGCACTTGTGAGGCAGGTGGTGAAACCACTGAGCTAAAGCCCTGACCCTATTTTTCTTTTTTTGTGAACCAGTGTTTTCTAAATGACCTGTATATGATGTTATAAAATCATAGATGACTGACTGACATATTCAAAGGACAGGATATAGCAAGAGAATTTAAAGTAACTGAGAATAATAATTCATCAATATTGTTTTAGAGTCTATATGGTAACTAACCTTTAGAAAGTTACCACCTATTGAATTTTGGTGAAGTATGAAAGACAAGTATTCACTGCTCACTGAAAAAATTATTAAAATATACTTCCCTCCTCCAATTACACATCCATGTGTGGATGGATTTTCTCCACATACTTTAACAAAAACAATATATTCCAACAGATGGAATACAGAGACAGATATGAAAAATCTAGTCAAATATTAAAGGAATTTTCTGACAGATATTAAAGGAATTTGCAAAATTAAAAAGCAATGTCACTGTTCTCACTAAATTAATTCTTAGGTAATGTATTTATTTTTCATAAAAATATGTTATTACACTAATACACATATGATTGTTACTGGAAAATAAATAAACATATTTTAATTTTCAACATTGATATTTAATATGGCAAATTTTGATAAATTTAGCTCACGTGAAACAAAAACTTGTTAGGACCTTTAATGATTTTTAAGGGTAATAAATACCCTGAGAGCAACCAATTTAGAATTCCTGATATTGTTCATTATCTCTTTTGTGGCCCAGATCCTTTGTCAAGTGATTCAGGACTAAGTTGGTCACTTTGGAATTCCTTTCTCATCCACATTACAGACTTTTGTAGTCATCTTAATATCTACTTACAGAGATCTCTCAGCCTCTCTTATCCATTAAAAACAAACTTAATAGTTTGCTGGTCTCCTCTCTTAACTTAGTTATTCAGTTATATTGTTTTATACTATTTCTATTTCATATTTATTACTTTATTTATCCATCCTATTTATTTACATCTGTTCAACTATATACCATGCATTTTTCTAAGTGGTTAAAATATAAGTCAGGCAGATATTGTTGCCAAGATCTGTATTTCTAATGGAAGAGATGGGTGGATACTAGTCAGTAGTCAATGTACAGTATGATTTGCACTAGTAGAAATGGAATTGAATGCTAGAGATCTAGAAGATCAGATAGTAAGATTAGGGAGAATCTTTCTAACAACAGTAATGCCTGTGATAAGTTTTTAAGGGCAATCAGAAGTTGCTGAATAGAGAGATGCTCATCCATATGTCTGACAGTGGACTCTGGCTGTCACCTGAGAATTTAGAAGGCATTGTTGGCTGGGACAGATCATGCATCCACTGCATATAACATGGGCTTCTTCACAATAGGATTGCTGGATTGTAAGAGCAAGTGTCTTGAGAAAAACAGAGTTAAAGGGAAGTTGTTCACTCTGTTGCAATCTAGAACTGGATGTAATCTGTTATTATTTCCACTAAGTTCTACTCTTAGGAGTTGTCAGAAAGACTTTGATTTTCAAGGGGAAGAAAAGTGTATTCCTTTCTAGTGGACTATCAAGTTTCTGGATTGTAAGCATTCCTGGAGACATATCTTGAAAATAAGTCTGCTTCCTGGCCATACAATTAATATGCCCTTTATGTGCAAAATACATTCATAGCATCCTCAAACTCCTCACATCTTATCCTATTATGGCCCAGGCCAAGGTTCATGGTTGAGGATCCCAGGATCTAAAACATACTCAAATGATTGTCTAAGTGCAAGAGTCTCCTTTGAATAGAGACACTCTATCCAGCTCACCTTTTCTCCCAATCTGAAGACCTGTGAAGAAATAAGACAAACTGTTTCCCATATGTTCAATACACAGTGGTGGTATAGACAACAGATAACTGCTGCAAACTTTCCTCAAAAAGGAAGAAAATGGAAGATATACTTCAGTCTCTGTCCATTGGAATTCTTTAATCCATCTGGGCACATTTATGACGTTCTTGATTAGGGGATGGCCCTTCATCCTAGAAGTGAATTTTCATGGCTCTTGTCTTTGCTCCCTGCGTAGTCTTTCCGCTTCAATAAGAATTGTGCTGGGTTTGCAGTTAGGGAGTCTTCTCAGCCTGTTTCCTTCACATAGCGTACAGGTGTCAAAACCTCTAATTTTATAAACCTCTGACCCTATTGGTCCAAAAGATATTGGAGCAAAGAGAAGAGCACAAGCTGGTGTGGATGGAATAAAGGGTGCAGTGTGCACTGGGAGAAAATGATAATGGGAAGAAGACTATGGCAAGTTCGAGCTGCTTTCAAATACATACTGCTGTATGTAGAGGAACAATATTGCCTACAGTGGGTTTAAGATACATCTTCATTGATATCTGAGTGCAAGATCCTCTCACATGTGTGCTCTCTTGGTATTCCTACGTTGCTCTGTAACCATAGAGATGTTCTTGTTAACTCATGTCTGTTACTTGTGATTTTCACTTCCTAGATGGATGTTTAATTTCAAAGTAAATGCTCTTTAGAAAAAGCCATAGATCATATTTTCAAGTACGATGGCCTCCAGTGTATTATATAAGTGCATTTAAATGTTAATTGTGAAGAGCAGTTTTTATCAGAGTATTACATTTCTGGAAATCTAATACAGCTTCAACTAAACACCCATGTTTTCTGGAGATGTACAAATTCTGTTAAGAGGCTACATCCTGAGAGATACAAAGCTAATATGACTTTAGGTACCTAAAAAACACATGAAAGTTTCTCTTTTATTCTGATTTTTCATGGAGGTATACATTTAAGCTTGTAAATATTCATGATTATCTATATTATTGTGATTTTTAATACTCAATATATTTGACCCTGTACAGCAAAATTAGCTTTATAAGACACATTTTTTCTAAGATATCTTAGACTATAGTCTATTTGTGTTCCTAAAGGTCTTTACTATTAAAAGTCCTGTTGTTAAGAACCATGCAACATTTTTAGTTAAAACACTGAGCAAGAGAAAAAAGAACTGAAAACTTTTAAGTGTAAATATTTTATTCCCCAGATTACTCATTCCATGGAAAAGCTCTAGAGTATGAATAATACATTATGGTACAGTAGATGATTGCACATATGGTGCACAAGAATGGGAGTAAGAAAGAAAAAAATGGGAGAGATGAAAAAACTGCATTAAAGAAAAATGGGTAAATGAATTGTGAATCATCTTTCAGTCAATTTGATTCAATCAACATTTTATTGAATATTTGCTGGAGTCCACTAGGGAAATATAACTGCATAGGATTTGGTCCTTGCATTTTAGGAGGCTATGAACTTTTGTGGGATCCTGGAGTGAGCATTATAACTGTGTGTAATAAGTGTAATAATAATGTACACTGTAGACTTGCAGCCTCAGAGATAATTCCTAGTGAAGGATTCAGGACATCTCCAGAGAAGATTCAGTCACTGAGATTAATGGCAAATAAAGTTCCCGGTTTGGCCAGGCAGTCTATCCTAGTGGTAGAGGTGATGAGAAAAGACAGAAAGATACCAAATATAGGATGAATTCTGGAATTGCTGCGTACCCTGTTTAGCTGAAATAAGGAAATAGTGAAGAATGAATTAGAAAGCTAAATCGTAGCTAGGTTAGGCCTGGTAGAGAAAATTATCTTTTTTCTCCTATAAGAAGTTGGGTAGAATTGAAGACATAGAGAAGCTGTATTGCATGATTCAATGTTTATTTTAAAGATGTGTATCCAACAGCTTGATGGGTAATGATTTGGAATTGACCACATGGAGTTAAGTTTTCTGCGATTAAAGATGTCTAACACATTATTTAAAGTTGCAATTCTGATCAAATAGAAGAAATATAAGTAAATTCTTTGGTGACGATTGTCTTTCTGAATGTAATAGTAAGGAATGAAAACAAATATTAAAAATGTTAAGGATAAATAGGAAATTTCTCTATATAAATAAATCTGCAGACGTAACTATAACTGAATTAAAGGGGAACTGTCTAAAATGTTTGATGCTAATAATAAACAGAGCTTCACTACTAGTAGTGATGAGATCTCTTAACCTCTTTGTGCCTCAGTTTTCTTACCTATAAAACAGGTATACCAAGCGCTCCTAGTATCACTGCAAGTCTTAAAGTGAGTTAATGCTTACAGTGTGCTTATGTTATTAACATTGTCGTATTAACAGTTAATATTGTTTATACTGAGTGTTTGTGGACAAGTCATTTTTTTTTTAGTTCATATGTCTTTAAATCAAGAACCCTATCAGAATCTCGATGTCAAGACTACTGTATATCTTCTTTTGGTCCATGGACCATGATTGTTACTGTTTTATTCAGAATATTGTATAATTATTAAGAGAAAAATGTGCTCTGAAGTCACCAAGTGGAAAAGAATAATCTTGTGAAGTCACACATGAAAATGCAAATGGTTACTAAACATATTAAAATATTCTATTTTATTACTAATCACAGAAATAGAGATGAAAATAAAATTGTGTTACCATGTCATAAAAAGAAGTGGGGAAGTTAAAATTTGGTTTAGCTTTAAAGCTGAAACCTGATGGAGATGTAAAATATTACAGTTTATCCAGAAGGCATTTTGAAAATATGTGTCTTTATGAACCTTACCATATCAGTGAAATAAGCACTGGAAACAGAAATACTGCATGTTCTCACTCATGTGTAGAAGTAAAAAATGTTGATTTCATAGAAGTAGAAAGTAGAATAGTTGTCACTAGAGGTTAGGAAGGGCAGGAAGGAGGAGTGGTAAAGGAAAGTTGGAAATTATGTACCAAAGCACAGTTATTTGGAGGAATAAGTTATAAAGTTTCACATGTAGTAGAGGGTCTATAATTCACAACAATTTATTATATACTGTATTTTATAAAGAACCTGAAGAGAGGAATTTGAAGTTTCCTACTGTGAGGAAATGATACATGTTTAAGGAGATGGAAATACCAATTTCCTGATTTGATGGTTACATATTGCACACATGTATCAAATTGTCACATTGTATTCTGTACACAAGTACAATTATTATGTCAATAAAACATCTACAGTGAAAATCTTAGAACACTAATAATCTTTGTAATATTGAAAATTACATAAATATAAAGACTTTTGAAGGACAGATCTTCATTGAATATTGCACAGCTAGGTATGGTGGTGGACACCTATAGTCCCACTAGCTACTCCAGATGTGAGGTGGGAATGTTGCTTGAGCCCAGGTGTTCAATACTAGCCTGAGCCATTTAGTAGTACTTTGTTGGAGAGAGAGAGAGAGAGAGAGAGAGAGAGAGAGAGAGAGAGAGAGAGAGAGAGAGAAGGACTGGTCTAATATATGGAAAAAATATGCATGCTATGGCTTGGATATGATCTGAGTTTGTCCCCAAATCTTCATGTGCGTGAAGCTTGGTCCCCAGTGTGGTGATGTTGAGAGGTGGTGAGACTTCTAAAAGGTGAGACTTAATAGAAGTTGGTTGGGTCATTGTAGTGTGCCCTCTGAAACGGTTAGGGTACTTCTTGTGGGATCCTGAGTTATTTCTTTTGTTATAAAAAAGCCCCACTTGAACTCCAACTTCCTGTCTCCCTGTGCAATGTTCTCACACACTCTCATGCCATTTGATAGCAGATCCTCACCAGTTTCAAGCTGATGCCCACACCTTGCCCTTGAACTTCCAGAAGTGTGAACTAAGTCTGCATCTTTTCTTTATAAAATACACAGCCTCAGATATTTCATTACAGTCAAAGAAAATAGGTGAACATAATCTATGATATGATTCAATTACTGAAGTCTATGTGCTCAGAAAAAGCATAGAAAGATTTGTAATGGTTATAATTGAGGGTCAAATGTTATGTTTATGTTTTCTGTTCTCTGTTTAACTATGTGTTAATTCTTTTCTACTAAGTGCATTGCTTAAGCAATATATAATTTTAGGAGGCTCTTGCTATGGCTTAGAATAGATCATGACATTAGCAAGCCTTTTTGTAAGTGTCATACATTCCCTATTGTACCTACTTTACTCTGACTTTGGAGAGTGAAAGTAGCCACAGTCAATCCACATTTGGTTTAAAGTGATAAGCACTGGTCCAGATTTGGCCCATAGGCCATGGTTTCCCAACCGTGGTTCAGATGAGAGATAATGGCCCCTTTATTGTGAAAATGACACTTACAATAGAAAAGTGGAAGTAGATTCCAGACACCCTGCTGAAGGGAAGTTTACAGGATGTGAAGGCAGCCTGTAAAGTTGAAGTGAAGGGGAAGGGTGATCATGACTTAAAGTTCCAATGTTAAACATCAGCACTGAAGATAATGAATGATAGCTACCAACCAGTGTGGAGAACTCAACAGAGCGATCAGATCTGTGGAAAACATGATGGAATAAATTTGTGTTGTGCTCTTTTTTGCAAGAAGCCATTAACCCACAAAAGGCTCCAAGCTCAGGAATGAAGTGGCAGATGGAGCTGAGGATGCAGACATATTGTTACGTCAGCAATAATTTGATAATCAAAGTCTCGCCATGGGAATGAGTGAAATATTGGAATAAAAAATACAGACTGACTAGGTAGGGCTTTAGGAAATCTACATTGGATCTCTGAAGATATACCGAAGTATGTACTATGATTTAGATCATTCCCCACAGCCTACCCTGCCCTCCCCACTCCTGGAAGTGAGAAGGAGCTCTGGGAGCAGACAGCCACAGACAGCTTCCTTTTGAATCCCATCAGCATAGAGTGCAAAATGATTCCCTGGGAAGTTGGAACACTAACTTGTTAGTTCATAAAAGAAAATGGTTACACTCAGATCAAACATAGAGCCAGGAGTTTAGCTCAGTGCTTCCAGTGCCTGCCTCGCAAGCACAAGGTCCTGAGTTTGATCCCTGGTACCAAAAACAAACAAACAAACAAAAAACAGATCAAACATAAAAGCTGCATATGATTAGGATTTTGTCCTAGAAAGCCAACTTGTATGCAATGCTTGTATTCCCCCACCCCAAATTCATGTTGAAATTCTAACCTAAGTAATGTTATTAGGGGGTGGAAACTGGGAGTTAAGTCATGAGGGCAGAGTGCTCATGAATGGGATCAAAGACATACCAGAGAACTCTTTTGCCCTTTCCACCATGTGAAGACACAGCAAGAAGGCATCCTCTATGAACTAGAAAGTAGGCTCTCCCCAGGCTCTGAATCTGACTTGATTTTGTACTCTCTAGTCTTTGGAGCTATGAGAAATGAATGCCTGTTTGTAAGCTACCCATTTTGTGGCATTTTGTTATAGCAGCCTGAATGGACTAAGGCTGGATGATGGGAGAGATAACAGACTGCTTCCATTTGAAGAAATTCATTATAATTACCCCAGTTATGGAATTAAAGGTAGTATTTTTATTTTCTTCCACAAAATGTAGTACGGAATTCAGGCATCCTGTTGATCCTCACTCAGGCAGCTAAACAGAAATGAGTATCATATTTACTAATATAATATTTTTAAAGAAGAAGAAAAGAATAAAAACACTCCATAGAATTTAAGGATCTCTTCTCTTTGGAGCTTTCTTCTCCATAATAATGTTATCATTATTATTCAGAGTTGTAGTCATAGAAGTAAATATTTCAATGCTGAGTTTAAATGTTTCCATAGATAAATTATCCTGATATTTTGGCCTCTTTGTGAAAAAATAGGAAACGGGAAAGAGATCTAGGGCAAAATTTTAATAATATGGATTTTTCCCCCCTTTAACATAGTGTGAAAGTTATAGTAGTTGCCAGCAGCTCTAAAACAGTCAGACCACTTTCAAAAATTCAGTCACCTCTTAAACACTTAGAGGCTGAATTGAGTGAAAACCCGTTTTCAGAAGAGTCTCCAAGAAAGTAGAAAGTTTCCACACCCTACATCTTGTACTAAGAGAAATGGAAACTAGGCTGGATCTGCCAAAAAGTCTGAATTGTGTGTCACAGGCTGTTGAGCATTATAATCAGTAATTAAAATGTGAACATGTTTTATGCAATATTAAAATATACTTTGAAAAGCTTAACTTAATATTTTTGTATTTATTTAACAGGTTTTCAATGCTAACTGTGTTTCCACATTTCAAATCACAATAAGAAAAACACAAGAGAAGGGGGGAAAATGAATGAAATTCAAGCACAGTGTTAGAATAAGTATACTAAAAACTGTTTCTCCCCCTCTACAAATTACTTTAAAAAACCTTTGGATTATCTATCTGGTGAACCAAAGGCTCAGAGTAGACATTTCAGTTTTTATTTTTCTAATTATGAACATAATTCATGCTCATATAAAAACTGAAATGATTCAGAAAAGTATTGGAAAAAAGTAAAAATCATTCCCAGATTTTTGAGACATAATCACAGTTAATGTTTCCAGACATAATTCCAGACTCCAGTCTACATGTACACGTGTAGAAATAGTTTGTATATAACATTGTGTATACATATAATTTTACATAAATGGTTGCATACTTTCGAGGGTTTTTTTTTCCTTATACAACATTTTCCATTCAAGATATTTAATTAACTTTTTTCCAAGTTGATAAATATGAATCTAGTACTAGACTCTTGTTTTTATTCTTTTATTTGCTATCATGTTACATGGATATTTCATAACTTATTTAGTCTATCTGCTATCCATTTAAATTGTTTCCAATTCTTTGCTATTTTAAAAGTACTAAGATAGACATCCTTATATGTATAGCTTGATTATCTTATTAGGATAAATTCTTAGAAGCAGAATCCATTTAATCATCTGTCCATTCATCCAACAAGCATTTATGTATTATAGCTGTCATTGGCATAAGCACAGGGGATCTGCAAGAGTAAAAAGATATTTCTTTAGAGTTTAGATTTTTAGAAGCAAGAAACAGGTGGAAAATAAGCAAATAATCTATTTAAATTACAGTGTTATGACAGCAATAATGAAGGGTGATGTTGAAAAAAGTGATTAATGACCCAGTTTAGATAAAGTGGACATGAAAATCTTGACAATGAAGGAGTACTTAGTGACTTGAGATACAAATGTCAAAATGTGTACTGGTATATAAAGAGTGAAGGCAGAAAATTATAAGCAGAGGAAATACAAGTGAAAGCTCTTAAGATAGCAAAGATCTTTGCATATTCAAGGGAAAACAAGAAAGCCCAGATGTCTAGCTGTGCTCCATAAGAATAGGGGGATTGCAGCAGGTGAAGAAGATGATGCCAGTCATGGCCAAGTCACATGAAGCACTGCTGGCCCAGGGAGTGCGTTAGAGACTTAATGGCCTATGGCATGAGGAAGTCACTGGAGGGCTTTAAGCTAGGATGGGGAGATTAAAGGAATCATCCTGGCTAAACTTAGAGGTATGGGGTGCTGTGAGGGCAGAGTCAGAACAGGGAAGTCAGTTAGAGTCTATTTTATTAATCCAAGGGGAATGCAGAGCTTGAAGATTTGTGAAATGGGGTTAGATATGAAGAATTCTGTTTATATCATATTAAGCTTGAAGTGCCTCTCAGACACATGTGTAGATGCACATGAAGTAGAAGTAGCTGGATATCTGAATTCAGAGCTTAGGGAAATAAATTTGGAATTTGTTAGCATATGGATTACATAAAGTCTTCAACTTGGAGATAAAAACTTAAAGAGATTATGCAGAAAGAGAAAAGTAGAGGGTTAGGACAGTCCCCAGAGTACTCTAAAGATTCCAAACTGAGCAGGAAGGCATCCAGAAGAGAAGTGGCTGGTGAAGAAGAAGGGAAACCAGCAGTCAGAGCCACACAGAAAGGCTATTTGAATAACTGAGGAGCAGAAACCTGTGTTGAATCTCACCGTGACCTGAGTGAACACCGAAAAGTGACATGGATTTTGTACATGGTTACACCTGAGGACTTTAAGAAGGGAATTTTCAGGAGAATGATGGGAATAGATGCCTAGTCAAAGTGGGCTAGAAGAACTTGGGTTGGGAGGAAGTGGAGACCACATGGACAATTCATTCAGAAAATTTCAGTTTGAAGGGAAGAGAAAATATGATGGTGTGTAAGGTAGATATAAGGCACTTTTTAAAATGGACTATTCCAATCATGTTTAAATTCTGATGGAATTGAATGCATAGAGAAAAAGAATTGGATTACAGGTTATTTGAAGTCAAAGAGGCTCATTATTGATGAGGCAAAAAAAGCTGGGATCTAGAAAATGTGGAAGAGCTGGTTGTAGACAACATCACTCCCCCAGGAAGCATGGAGGGTGGTGTCACACAGACTTGGGTACGTCACTGAACTTGGTAGTGGTTCTCTTAGGAGTCCTCAGAGCCTGTCTCTTTTCTCGATGTATTAGGAAGTGGGATTACAGACAAGAATGTGGTAAGAGGAGACGGTGGTGAAAGTTGAAGATATGAGAGAATAGCTGTTTCAGCAAACTTGGTGACACACACTTGGCTCACTAGCACTCTGGAAGGCTGAGGTAGGAGGGTTACAAGTTTGAGGCCAGCCTGGGCAACTTGGAGGCTGAGTAAGATACTGTTTCAAGACAAGAAAATAAAACAAAGGTCTGCAGATGTAGCTCAGTGCAAAGGCCCTGGGTAAAATCCCATGTACCACAAAACAAAACAAGAATTTTTCAGAAAACAGGAGACATATGTACTAAAATTGTCCATAACGCTGGAATTATACAAAAATAAATTTCTGTTGCACAGGACATTCCATCTCTGGTACTTTTAAAGGTAGCACTAGCAAGCTAATGTAAAAAGATATAATAAAAACAATTAAAAATTAATCAGTTCGACAAATTACATGTTCAGCTGACCACACAAAATGATTGACATGAGAAAGTGACTTGAAAAATAGGATGTGGTAATGGGAAAGTATGATGCTTAACAGGAAGATTGCGAAGGCGATAAGGCTATTGCTAATGACAAAACCAAGGGTGAGACTCTGGGAGGGCTAACATGGGGCAGAAGAAGAGATAGTAACTGGAGGAAGAGAGTGAAGACCAAGAGGACAGTGTGTGTGATGAGTCATTCAAATTGAATTAACGTTGGTTATGGCTCAGATCTGAATGCCCTCCAAAGCCTCATAGGTTCAGTGGTTAGGCTTTTAGAAGGGGATTGGATCAGGGAGGCACCATGCTCACCAGCAAATTCATCCATATCTGAATGTGCTACATGAAGTGGGACCTGTCCAGAAGAGATGGTTCCCTGGGGATGTGGCCTGGAAAGGTGTACCTCCCTCCCCGGCTCCTCTCTTTATGTTCTTGGCTTCCTGGCCTCCATGATGTGAGCAGCTTTTGTGGTCCAGAGCCTTCCATGCCTTCCATCATGCCTTTACTGCTCAGAGCCAGCTGACTATGGTTGGAATCCTTAAAAATTTGTGAGCCCAAATAAATCTCTGCTTCTCCAAGTTGTTCAAACTGGATTAATGTTGCATCACTCACAAAGGTTATAAGAATATGACTAATGAGAAACAGTGAATCACTGAATAAAACATATAACCAATGAAAGAGAGAGAGAGAGAGAGAGAGACAAATGGCAATGATGACAAAGATAGGAGGTAGTTATAGCAATTTGGTAGCATTCAATTCAAAGGAGGAAGGCAGGGTAAGAGTTTAAAATAAAATTCACAGGGAGTAATGCATGACCACTTCATCTCTAGACTTCAAGGTACTTACACTTTAAGCAAGAATCTTCTTATAGAGAAAGAATTCCAGTTTTGCTGTGTTCTCAGGTGGAATTCCTGGTTCACTGAACAGAAGAAGGTGAAAGGATAAATCAAAGTAGGGCTTGAAGAAACAGAGGTGTTTGCTTATGCTGAGCCATGTGTTCAATATTTCAGAATGGAAGAGGTTGGGGAATAGGGAAGACAGGGTGATACAGGGTGAGATTAACAAATGGGGCTATGTTTCCAACTGAAAATGAGTGACCCTGGATCCTGGGATCCCAGTAGATACAGAGTCTCAGACATATAAGACACATATTTCTAAGGCATATTTAGAGGAGACTTAAAATTATATAAACCTGAAAAAATGTCAGGAGACTGAAAAGTCAATGGTCTGCACTTTTTGAGGTAAGCAGAATCTTCTTTTATGATACTGGATGCTGAAGGCATTTTCAGTAGAGTGCATCGAAGGAGAGGTATGGTTTACCCTCTGAGTCTGTGATTCTGCACCCAGATATTTAATTAAATACAGAATGAAAATATTTGGAATTTTTTTTGTCTATATTGAACATGGGCAGAGTTTTCATCGTCATTATGGCTGAAGACAGTACGGTATAGTAACAGCTCTCATAGTATTTACACTGTATTAGGCAGTCCAGGTAATCTAGAGATCACTTAATGAATACAGAAGGATGTGCCTAGGCCATCTAAAGATGCCATGGCATTTTATATAAGGGACGTGAGCCTCTATGGATTTAAATACCTGCAGGGAGTTTTGGAATCAGTCCTCCATGGATTCTAAGGCATGGCTATCCTCTCAGGGGAGCACAAGGAAGGATGAAGTGTACATACATAAAATGAAGATTCACATAATGAATAAACATTTACATCATCATTAATAGTCAAATGAGCATAAATAAAATGGCCAGTGTTAGAAAATAATTTATTCTACCTGTTAATGAGGATGAAAAATGTGCATAATTCTTCATTGTTGTGGCAGAAAAAAACTGGTATAGCCTCTTGGTAGGACTACAATATATTATCATATTCTGAATGTGCATTCCATCAAACCCAGAAATCCTTCCTCACACTGTGGTGAAAGAATCTCTCCTCGAACAGTTACTATGTCAGTTCTTGTCTTTGTTGCTTCACAGAATCTTGTCACTTTTAGTTCTACTTATATAACATTTCTTTGTCAGAAATGCTCCTTTATTTGTGGACTGTGGCCTGGGCTTAGGGAACAAAGGTGTGGTTTTGAATCTCTATTTTTCTACTGATTAACTATGGGTCCACATGCCCTATTTTAACTACAAGTTTTTCAGCTGACTAAGCCACTTAGATGCTAAGTGAAATGGTGTGTGAAAACTGCCTCTGTTATGTGACAGTTACCAACCACAAAAGTAAGAAAATGAGTTCAAGTCTGCAAGACAACGTACTGTAGATTTGAAGCCCTGCCTATTGATTCTAATATGAGATGCAATGTAAAAATAATGGTTTCTGCATGGAATCACACTGCTTTTTGATCTTTCTTGTTTAGATTCAGGTTCGGGTCTACTGATCTATAGACTAGACAGCAGTGGTGGTGAACCTATGGCATGTGTGCTGCAGGGGGCAAGCACAGCCCTCTCTGTTGGTGAGTGAGCCAAGTCACTCCATTGGATAACAGTTGATTTTTCTAAACTGAACCCTCAGTCTCCAGGTTTAATTGCAGTATAGGCACTTTGCAATAAATAAGTAGGTTTTGGGTTGCAGTTTGGGCACTTGGTCTCTGAAAGGTTCACCATCACTGGATTACAGTCTTTGTGTGTTTTTCTTTCCACACCTATGGGAAATAAAAAGAATCTACTACTTTTGTTTAATATTTCGGCCATTACTTTCCTCTCCTTGAGAAATGAGATTATACATAAAGTAATTCTGAGAGTAATAAATTTTAAGTATAGTAGTCATAGCATTATTATGAGATTGTATATTATAGATGGATAAGAGGTAAAAGAGATTTTCAAGAAGAAGTTAGGGTTAGGGTATTAGTCAATTCTTGCTTTATAACAACCTCACTATCTCGGGGTGAAAAAATGGAAGCTTCTTCTGCTTACATCAGGATGATGAGAGGCAGAATCAAACTCTGGAAGTACACTTCCCAGTTCAGCCTCTATGGGACATGGCTCCTCTTTATTTAGATTCCACTGGCCAAAGAAAGTCATATGGATTGCCCCCAAATCCATGGGGCAGAAAAAGCCTATTTTGCTTACAGAGAAGAAACATGGCAGTAATAAATCTGCCATGGTTTATAAGATAAACACTGAGGTTATCACAAATGTTGCCAAAGCTTAAAAAAAATCATTGCAATAACTCGACATGCATAGCTAATATTATCATAAAATTATCAAAAAGATCATACTAATATTAAAGCTGAGCTGGACAATGACAACATTTTGAAACTTGTGTGCTTTAACATCTTCTTGTAAAACCGTATCTTTCAACTACAAACCAATTAAGTGGTTCTGCAAAATAAAGTAAATGTAGTAAACTAGATACAGATCTATAAAAGTTCACTACATTGACAGTTTTCTTCTTTCAGAAATTTCTTTCTTGAAGTCATCATAATCTTACTACATTTTCCTGTTGATAAATGAGCTGGAGCAAAATGCCAGTCCGTTGAGTAGGTTGGAAAACCTTCATGTCTACAATCAAAAGCTTGGCTAACTTCTTGCATTTCTTTTAGTATTTAATTAAACAGTAAAGATATAGAGATTTGATTTTTTTTTTTTTTGGAAACTACAACTAGTTGCATGACTAAGCTTTAATGAAAACAAGGATTTTGTTTTAAGGAAGGACAACATGGAAGACCTATTTCTGCTTATGTTGTGTCCTGGGAGGAAGTACACATGGGAATCTCTTGATAAGATTCTAAAACTAGATACTCCAGATTGTTACAAATAAGGAGGATGTCAATACTGGTACCAACCTCTACATTAGCCCTTCTTAAGACTCTCTAATGCTTTCTAGACCTATTGGAATTATAATAAAGGGAATATTATATAATATGTTGTGCTCAATAGCAATGGAAATAGTTGACATTTATTGAGCTAAGTACCAATGATTTTTTTTGTATGTAGACTTCCTTAATTGAATTCTTATAACAATTCTATAAAGTATGTGTTATTGTCAGATTCTTTTTAAAATTGAGTAAACAAACATATGAAAAGGTTAATTACAAGTTACAGAAGTTAAATTACACAATTAATTAAATCAGGATTCAAGTGTGGCTCAAAAGCCTGAGTTAAGCACTACAACATCCCTGTCATATCCACAATGTATTCTGAGACATTCTGGGATAAGGTAGCAAACTCATGAGGTCACCTTGGGATATTTAATTTTTTCTAGGGTACCAGCAACATCTGTAGATTCCATATCTAGATCATTTGTACCTCACTCCCCAATATGTGAAATTATTGGGTATTTCTTTTGTCCAGAGGTGCCTTGAAAACATGCTGAGACACTGAGCTCATGACTTGAGAATAGTTGGGAACCTTTAAAGTATTTTGTCCCCCTACAAGTAAGGTGCATGGTAGAATTTCACTCATATCTATCACTAGCCATTGACATCTTTTGCCTCTGAACCAGGAGCATTGCTGTTTTCAAGCAGAATCGTTAGCATTTTTATCTTAATTATTACTATTAACTTTATTATTTTGAAGAACTGTTGTACTAAGAAAAAAGTTTGGTTAAAATGTTGTGACGGAGGTTATCTGATTATTTTGTAAACTCTGGGTTCCAAAAAATTGAATCTAACAGAAAGGGTCCATCCCACACAGCTACTCATATGTTAGAAATCTTAGCATGGCATTGTAATTCAGGAATTTATATAAAGACAAAAAAGAATGTCTTGACAGTAACACGTTATGTAGTCTGTAATAGGAACTACATCCGATTTCATATATAAGGTTACATTTAATATAATCTTAAATTTCTCAGCAAAATTATAGTATCTAAATTGGTTTCTAATATAAGTCTTCTGTTTCTGCTCCTTTAAAATTTTGTAGTGATTCTTAAGTACTCCCATTCTAGGAACAGTTAAGACCAGGATTGAAATTTTCTTGCAGACTTTTGGAATCTATTGTTATAGTTTGTTTTGTCTTGTAAAGCTACCTATTTATTGATTCAGGGGACTTATTAACCACTAAAATATTCTTAGTTCTTGCTTATGAATTTGTCCAAGGATTGTATTGAATTCCTGGTATTTATTAACCATGTTTTTGGAAGGCCTTCCTTTTAGCTAATATTCTTTGATGATTTCTGGATGCCTTTTCTTCCTATCATTGAAAATTACAGGGCAAGTTCTATTTAGCTACTTCTCTTACCTGATCACTCTGAGTTTGCCTTTTTTTTGTGCATAATGATGATTAGCTAGTCAAAGCAATGAAGATCATAACTAAAACCCTTTAAGAAAGATCACTGTGTTTGGCATCTGTCAATCAAAGATTCCCCATTCCTCAGCAATATGGTTTGACTTGTCCAAAGCTGTTAAATACCCATCCTTACTTCATTTCCCATGAATAATAGTAATCTAGGTCTTCTAGCCCAGTCACTTGTCTACAGTTGGGTGACGTTGTTGATATATAGAAGTTACGGGTTGAGTATTACTCTAGAATGTATATGTTGGAGCTTTAGCCCCGAAAGTAATTATATTTGAAGATGAGTCCTTTGGAAGGTAATTAGAGGGCTCTTATCAGAACCCCAAACCATGTTGGGGCCCTGATATGAGGCATCCAGCCTCCAGAACTGTGTGAAAATAGATATGTTTTTAAACCATATAGTCTATGGTATTTTGTAATACCATAAGCCTAAGCATACTAATATAAGCTGTAATAAGCCTAATCTTATTAATATAAGTAGGTACTCATTTGGGAGGTTTGCTATTTGATTGATGGTCATTGTCCTAATATCAGGTCAAACGCCAAAGTGAGTAATTCAGCTATGGGTAAGACTGTCATCATTCTGGGACAGACTAGGACAGTCACCAGACTGGGACCAGTCTGCCTATGAAAAGTGGAGAAATTGTTCAAATGTTAGAATATGTCTAAATAGTGTTAGTATTTAGTAAAAACAAGAACCATAAGCAAGTACAATTCTAGTAAGTCTAAATAGCAGAGTGCACTGGCACGACAGATGATTCATTACATCTCATGTTGAAATGAATATAATTTTAGTAATTTGGGGGAATGGGTCTCTGTATGAGTGAAGTTTCTACCTTTCTAAAAAAGTTTTACTGTTGGTGTATCTTTGCAGTACCTAACAATTACATTTGTCTTGGGGAATTACTACATATACACACTGCATCTCAATCATTTTTAGTTCTCCTTTGGCCTCTTCCCTGGATCTCCTTCCTATCCACTGCTTTATTTTTCCTTTCTTGAAAAATTTTCTGAAAATTGAATTTTTTTATAGTGATTTTGGTGAAGATCAATTGAGAATCAAAGGCAAACCTTAATATGTCAGTAATCCTGTGTGTGTGTGTGTGTGTGTGTGTATACAAAGTAGGAAAATAAGCACTGTATTTTACTCTGCACTCCATTGTTCTTTTCAGTTGAGACTAACATAGAATCCAGATACTTAAATAATTTCCTGTATATATAGTATTGCATCATTGAGAGAGCTTACTCACTTTACTGCATTCATATCAACAAGAGCTTATGAAAATGCATCATGTAAAAGGTGCCTATTTATGAATTTTTTATTTTCTGCTTGATAGTTATCATTTTAGTAGAGCTTTCTAATTTTGACCCTCTTCATATTTAAGGCCTATTTCCTTCTGGGTCTGTGTGGTAAAATCTGTCTCAAATAGAGGAGGTTCCCCAGTGCTGGTGCAGTGATTGAGGCTGTGGGAGCTTTCTAAGAATACTCACGGGATCTTTTACAGAATTCCAACTTTGCAGTTAAGCCCCAGAAATGGTGGTCTTTCTGTTTGAGATATGGTCCATCAATTCACTTTTTAAGATCTCCCAGTTTCATCTTGCTATGGAGCCAAGACAGGAGCCACTGAAATGGAGAACTTGCTGGTACCTTTTCCTAGTTTGTGATGATCTAGTTCTTCTGTTGATATTGTTGCATGTTTGCCCTGTGAGCCCACGTGTGGAATTTGCTGACTGATTCTTTTGTGCTTGCTTTTATGTTAGAAATAAAATGCATAGACATTCCAAACAAACGAAGGCATTTAATACAATGACAATTTGATTTAAAATTAAGAAGCTAATGAATTTTGAGCACTTCTTAGGCACAGAGAAAGCAAAAAGGTAATAAAAAGGCAAAAAGGTAATAAAAATCTACCTAGCAGTAAAGATGAATCTGTGTCATTTTATGATTTAAACTAAAAAATAAATAATTGGTGGTTACTATTTAGGATATATGCTAAAATCAATCTGCAGGACTAAAGAAAGATTTTAGTAGGCCCTCATATTAAATGATAAATTAGAAATAGAAAGGCAATCATGAAGGAAAGGCTACTATAAGGAGATAGCTTACATATGTAAGATAGAAATGATGGTGTATTTCTTGAGATCGAAAATACTTTCATTTGGTTGATCAGCAAATATGATCCAAGAGAAAATGAGTACTTTTGAGTTTAGAATTAGTGAAAAGCAATGCACAGGTGATTCCTTTTAAAGACAATGCCTAGAAAAGACACAGAATTGGGCCAGGGATGTCGCTCAGTGGCGCCGTACCTGCCTCTCAAGTGCCCGAGTTTGATCTCTGGTACCAGAAAAAAAAAAGTTGTTGCCACTATACTTCTGGTAGTATAAGATGTAGTAATCTGATACTACTGTATGGGCATGGGCAGAAGCGACACATGTGATGTGATAGGAGGGAAAGGAGAGTGATAATTTGACTGTTTACTCCTGTATCATAAACCCTTAGTGTGTCTGATTATGTATTTGGAAATAAAGTGTGTTGAATCTTATGGTGGTAAGATAATTGAATTGTATAAAGATTTTTCTTGATACATTTATGGAAGAGATCTATTGCAATTCCCTGTAGGTCAATGATGTTCTTTTAAAATTTCTATCTCCCTGGTTCCTTGGTTTTGCTAGTATATTATAATAGGGCAATTGATATTAATTTGTTAATAAGTCATCTTAATTTGGATCCATGTGATGAGCAATACAGAAGGGCTAAGTAGTGTACTAGTGTTACACAGGTATTCTTAAATGTAAGCTTATCACAAGAGTGCATAATGGCATATGTATGATTGAAATATAGGAAAAAAATCACTTTCATAAGATATTCCACTGTGCTTTCTGATAGGTATATTGTTATTGAGACACATACAGAAAGAGAAAGCATATAAAATAAGCTTCAATTGATACTGACTTTTCAGTTAATGGTAGAAACCACAAATATCTATTAAAGAGGTGTTATACTTTAGGAATGATATTTCTTAAGTTGTAAAAACCATCAAAGAGCATCCTAACAAGGTAGAAATAACATATAACACTCATTTAAGGGAATATCTAATTATAGAAAAATCAAGACATTCATGAATCCTAATGATTAATATAAATTCTATGATTAAAACTCATAAATATATATGTGTGGTCAGACAAAATTCATTGGTCACTAAAACATGGTATTTTGTTTTCTTTTTTCCCCAAAGCCTGCTTACATCTCATCATTTATTTTTATTGGATCCTTTTAAAGAATGTATATAAAATAGGCATTTGTAAGCAAAAGATGATTAGTAATAAAAATCAACTGAAATGATGATGTGACACTGAGCATTCATCCTGATCTGGAGAGGCAAAAAATATAAAATCTCCACAGTTTTACCTGATTGAACTAGAAAAGTAAAACCCAGCTCGGGATGTTTGGGAATGGCCTGATCAGATACAGATAAAAGCATTTGGTCATTCAAGAATGCTCCGTGCTTTTCAGTTGCATCTTTCATAGCCTGTGCCCATTGAGACTGAGCATATTCAACATGCTGCATGGACCCGGGGTGTGCCTCGCCTCACCAGAGACACAGTGTCAGGCGTCAGACCATGGGAATGAAGAAGTGTGAGGTCAGCGGTGTGCTCTCCAGGTGAAAGAGACTAATATGTTTGTGAAAAACTGAGAATTCCACGGATGTATTTTGTTTTGCTCAGCCATGAGACATAAGTTAAAATTATGCATCTTTGATTAATCATCTGTCTCCATTTTTGCTATCTTTAAAAGGAGTGATCTGATATCATCTTCAATCTCTCTTTTCACAGTGCTATAGTTTTCAGAGAAGAGGTCTTTGATTTCTTTTGTTAGGATGATTCCTAGGTATTTCAGTTTTTTGGATGCTATTGTGAAAGGAATTATTTGCCCTATTTCTCTCTCAGTGAGTCTGTCATTCGTATAGAGGAAAGCTATTGATTTTTGTGTGTTGACCTTGTAACCAGCTACTTGACTGAATTTGGTTATTAAGTCTAGAAGACTTTTGGTGGAGTTCTTGGGGTCTTCTATATAGAGTATCATGTCATCTGCAAATAATGACAATTTGACTTCTTCATTACCTATCTTTATTCCTTTTATTTCTTTCTCTTGTCTAATTGCCATGGCTAATGTTTCCAGAACTATATTGAACAAGAGTGGTGATAGTGGACATCCTTGTCTTGTTCCTGATTTTAGTGTGAAGGATTTCAGTTTTTGACCATTTAGTATGATATCAGCTGTTGGTTTTCATAGATGGCTTCTATCAGTTTGACGTAGAGACCATCTATTCCAATTTTTTGTAGGGTTTTTATCATAAATGCATGTTGGATTTTGTCAAATGCTTTTTCTGCATCTATGGAGAGAATCATATGGTTTTTGTCCTTGGCTCCATTGATATAGTGTATTACATTGACTGATTTGCATATATTGAACCATCCCTGCATCCCTGGGATGAATCCCACTTGATCAGCGTGTATGATCTTCTTGATGATCTTCTGCATTCTGTTTGCCAGTATCTTATTAAGGATTTTTGCATCTATGATGAGAAATGAAAAAAATGGAAATAAAGCCTTTGTAAATAGGGAAGGGTGAAGGGCGTGAAGGGAGGGCTAGGAATGGGGAAAAAATAAGAACAAAGATGCATTATATAAAGGTACAATTCCCAATGAGAAATGTAATTGTGTTGTATACCTACAGTGTACCAATGAAAGAATTTAACACAAACAAAACAAAACAAAAAAACACAAAAGGCTAAGGATAAATAAAGGAAAGCAGTTTTTACTTAAGTAATCTAAAGGAAAATAGTAATAATTGTATGAGATATAAAATTGAAAAAGGAGGAGGAAGACAGGAAGAAGGAGAAAAGAAAGTGAGTAAAATATTGGAATTAAAATATTGTTAAGTAAAATATCCTTCAACTGAAAAAAAAAAAAAGGAGTGATCTACAATTATAATCTCAGCTGGCTCTGATTATGGACCATTTCCTTTGGTTTTATAAGGAATTTAAGGGGAAGTAAAAAGAGTTAAGATGTGTTGTGTAGATGCACCAACTCCCACAGTGAGTGTAGTCATTTTGAACTGCAAACATCTAATTAAAATTTTAAAAATAAAAAAAACCACTGATTGTGATAGTTCTTAATTTTTTATTTAATGCATGGAATTTTAGACACAAACTATTGACTATATTATCACACTATCATCAAAATCACATACAAATCGTATTTTATTGTAACAAGAACACTTAACATGAATTCTATCCTCTTAATAATTTTTAGTTGTACAGTATTATGCTATTATTCATAGGTCCAATGTTGTATAGCAGTTCTCAAAAGCTTATTCATTTGCTTGACTAAATTTTTAACCTGTTGATAAATAACTCCCCAATTTAACCTTCCTGGACCCTATAAATCACCTTGCCACTCTTTGATTCTGTGAATTTGAGCTTATGTAAATGAAATCATGCAGTATGCCTCTTAATGTCCTCAGTGTTCAAACTTGTCACATATTGCAGCATTTTCTTATTTTTATTAAGGCTGCATGCTACCTGTCAATTAAGATTTAGGTCAATTCATATTTTGACTATTGTGAATAATGCTGCAATGAGCGTAAAAGTGTATTTCTTCTGGCTTATAATGCCAGTTCTTTTTGATAAATAACAAAAGCGAGATTGCTAGATTACATGTAGTGATATTTTTAAGGTACTGAGGACCCTCCACTGGTTTTCCATAACAGCTGCACCATGGTGCATCCCTACCAATAACAGTGTGCAAGGGTTCTAATTTGCCCACGTCTTCAGTACTATTTATCATTTGTTTTAATGATAAAATGCCATCCTAACGGATGTGAGATGACATCTCAGGGTTGCTTTGATCTGTATTTTTATATCTCTTGGGAATTCACATATTATGCTCAAAGAAGTATCTGTTCAAATCATTAGCATATCTTTATCAGTTTTTTAAAAAATTGTTGAATTGTATATTCTAGAAATGAACTACTTATGATATATATGGTTTGTAAATGTTTTCCTTTATTTTCTATGATGCTTTTTCATATTCTTGATGGTTTTCTTTGTTACAACGTAACTTTGAAGTATTAAGAAAGAAAATGAACTTTCTTCCTATGGTTATTTTACAGAATAAAGACAGGAGTCTTTGAAAGGAAAGCAAAATTTCAACAAAGATAATCAGAAGAAGAAATGGAATTTGTAAATGATATGCCTTGTGGTCTCAAAAATGCCTTAGAATTTCCTGCAACGTGTTTGGTTATTGCTTATCTTGGATATTCCTGATTTTCATAATCATCCACATGTTTCTTTGGTAGCTACGTGAAAATAACAATAGGTAATTTCTCCCACTTTAACAACGGTACTCACGAACTGATATCCCTTAGGATTGCAATTTTCTTTAGAATGAAATCGTTTATTCAGTAATGAAAAAAATGCTACTCATTTCAATAGTTCACAGAAGAAAGGTTGCTAGAAGTTGCTGAAAGGGAAACCGTGGAAATCCTATGTTGAAATCTTTCTTTTTCTCTCCTCTTTTTTTTTTCTGCTGTCTTTTCTTCCTCTGACTTTATCTGTTTGTGATTTGAGATACTTTTTGAGTCCTTGCTAGTTTTCAGGATTTTGCCTTTGATGACTTGACCATCTACTTACTTTGGAGAGAACTCATGTTCAAAGAGTGCATGAACCTCCTAAAAGAAAGCGCCCACAGACTCGTTTTTTATTTCCCACCCTCCTGCCTTTCTTGATTTGTTTATACTCTTGTGATTACTGTCATTTGATTATCCAACTACTTCCCACTGATAACCATTCCTGTTGCAACAATTACGAAGAGAACAGCAAAGCGAACACAATGTACTCAGTTCTGTCTACATTCAGAACTATAATCTTGTGGCTGCCTTTGGAGACTATAGCAGAAGAATAAGATGCACTTTCTTTTAAATTTGGCAGAGGGGTAATGTTTGGATGGAAAAATATGCTTAATTTTAACTGAGATCCACATTTCACATATTTTTGTTCAAATAAAGTCACTTGGAGACTGGGTGGTTGATAAGTGTAGAAAAAATAGCATTATATTCAATCACTAGTTTAAGTTGTTAATCAGGCTTAATCTCTATAATATTTAAAAATATTAAGTATATGTTAAGAATTATCTTTTGCTACACTGGAAATTTGAAAAATACTTGAGGATCAATAAAGGTGAATTATGTGTCTATTGAATTCACAAGCAAAATTTTCATAATGATCTCTGAGTGTGGTGACTAAAGGAAATAAGATGTTTATTTTATTTTTTAAGAAAGATTAATTTCACCACTTCAGACCTGCCTTCATCTGTGACTTTGATGTGACATTTCTAGGACACAGCCAACACTCTTATATTTTGGTATCATTTCTCATTTTTCCCCCTGAGTTTCAATTAGTTTACTATTATTTATAAAGATTTAAGTTGACATGAAATAATAAAGCTGGATGTTGTATGTCCTAGATATATTCTAAACCTTTTTCACATTTCAGATGGGCATAAGTGTGTTTATTTAAAGGAAATTTTACAATGTTTAAAGCATGTCTACTACTTGGGTAGGATCTGTCCATTCACAGAAACATCAGAAATTTCTGGATCTTGATTCAATTAAGGCTGATTGATGTCAGGCTTCTGAAGTGAAAAATGTGTTGTCCTGCCTGTGATATTTCCTTCACACACTCTTTATGAAGTCACCCTTTCCAAGAAGTACATCCTCCTGTGATTGTCAATCAGAATTCTCATCTGGTTCCCATAGATAAACGTTATATAACATGCATGGTCTGTGACTAGCCCTTCACCCATCATGTGGCACTTGTTTGAAGGAATCATGATCCCACTCAGAGATAGTAAGGTCAGAAACAACTTCATAATATGCTTTCAATCATTTCTAAAGTACCCATTCAGAGTGAAATGAAGGAGTGGGGAAGAGACATGCATAGCAATTTATGTCTTTGGGAACAATGCCTAAAGAGGTTTCCCTAAACGTATAGGCATTTTCCATGGTTTTGTGGAATACCTTGCACTTTCTCCACAGTCCTTGAAATGAGTAGCCTAAGAGAAGAGGAGCCCAGTCTCAGTATGTTCTGGCTGCAGATACCTTACCAAAGGAGTGGACTCAATTGATTCTTCAATTATAGAGGTAGATTCATAGGGTAAGAATCCACAAATCTTCTGAAATTATGTTAAAATGACTTTTTAAAATGCTAGCTTAGTGGGGTAGGCGTTTTCATTTTCTACCATGTTTTAAAATATTCTTCCAGTCTTTCTTTTCTGTATTTACATGTGATAATTTAAGGCCAACATATTTATAGTCCCTGTCATCTGTGAGTACACTCAGGTTCTGCCAGGTGAGTGTGTATGTCAGATCAATTTCCTTGTTTACCTGTTTAGAGATACAAATAGTTAAAGCAAAAATATTATTTGCATGTCTTCCTATAAGTAGTATTATCAATGCTCCTCACATCTCTACAAACTCAGTTTGATACATGTGAATGTTACACGGGGAAACTCTGGGGTGATTTTCTTAATTCTACTGAAAGTACAGCCCATTCTAAGTCTTTGGATTTCACAGACAAAGTCTCTAGGCGCTTAAACAAAAAATAACATACTATTAAAAGCATCACATTAAACTTTCACTAAGAGTTTTTAATAGAGGAATATTTAAGGAATTCTGCAACAATATCAACAGGTTTTGGCATGTTGGTAAAGATACTATTATTTATTTTAAAGTAGTTCAAGAGCTGGAGTGCTTTATGTCCCTGAAGCATCTCTTAGCTGTGAACACCAAAATAGCTACATGGCTCCTTTTTATCTGTTGCTACTTAAAAGTAAACTCTGAATCATTTGTGGGAATTTGAACTTTCCCTGGGAATCCACCAGCATCTAATTTCTGTATATGGATAAATTAAAAAGGATAATTAGATTCAGTTCTTATTTCATCTCATTTCCTTACTTTTCCCCATTTCTTAAACTTCAGCCATCAAAATACCACGCTGATGAATCTATTTATGTTTTGTTTCCATCTTCTTCAATGGCTGGGTATGTATTTTCCCTTTAAGAGATTTTTCACAACCTTTTTTCCATGCCCTTGGATTACTGATTTTTTATGGTGGCACCCTGCCTGCTCCGTGCAGAGGCTGCTGCTCGGTAAACAAAGCTGAGCGGCCTGGCTCACATTCAGATGGCTATCCTTCCCTTTTTCCCCTCTTCTACTAACTTTTTAGCCTAGGTGGAAAAGAAAATCAGTACATGCCCTTTTTTTTTCTGCCCCAATTAGTAATTAACTCCCTGCTCTTCAAGTACCATGGGCAACCAAGGTCACTGAGAAATCTCACTGCCCACAAGTTAATAGTTATTTTAGAGAAAATACTGGTATTTATCCACTCATTGTATTTTTAACCCTATTCTCCTTTCCTGTAAGATATTATAGTTAACTACTTAGAATAGTAACTGCAACACAGAGTTAGATGTAATCAACATTACTGGATATCTCCGATCTTGCTAAGTGTCTTTCCTGATTGAGCTATAATATGTGGACCTCTATATCCTGCTTATTATTTTATTTGTATTACTAAATATCACGTCTTTGAAATCTTGGCCATTGATTTTTCCCTCCTATCTTTGGGTTTCATATCATTGCGACTTGTGTTGATTTACCTATTGGTCAAATGACTTAACTCCCAAAGTTTCCACCCCCTAATAACATTACTTAGGTTAGAATTTCAACATATGAATTTAGGGTGGGGGAGTACAAGCATCCCATACAAGTTGGCTTTCTAGGACAAAATCCTAGACATACGCAGCTTTTATGTTTGATCTGAGTGTAACCATTTTCTTTTATGAACTAACAAGTTAGTGTTCCAACTTCCCAGGGAATCATTTTGCACTCTATGCTGATGGGATTCAAAAGGAAGCTGTCTGTGGCTGTCTGCTCCCAGAGCTCCTTCTCACTTCCAGGAGTGGGGAGGGCAGGGTAGACTGTGGGGAATGATCTAAATCATAGTACATACTTCGGTATATCTTCAGAGATCCAATGTAGATTTCCTAAAGCCCTACCTAGTCAGTCTGTATTTTTTATTCCAATATTTCACTCATTCCCATGGCGAGACTTTGATTATCAAATTATTGCTGACGTAACAATATGTCTGCATCCTCAGCTCCATCTGCCACTTCATTCCTGAGCTTGGAGCCTTTGTGGGTTAATGGCTTCTTGCAAAAAGAGCACAACACAAATTTATTCCATCATGTTTTCCACAGATCTGATCGCTCTGTTGAGTTCTCCACACTGGTTGGTAGCTATCATTCATTATCTTCAGTGCTGATGTTTAACATTGGAACTTAAAGTCATGATCACCCTTCCCCTTCACTTCAACTTTACAGGCTGCCTTCACATCCTGTAAACTTCCCTTCAGCAGGGTGTCTGGAATCTACTTCCACTTTTCTATTGTAAGTGTCATTTTCACAATAAAGGGGCCATTATCTCTCATCTGAACCACGGTTGGGAAACCATGGCCTATGGGCCAAATCTGGACCAGTGCTTATCACTTTAAACCAAATGTGGATTGACTGTGGCTACTTTCACTCTCCAAAGTCAGAGTAAAGTAGGTACAATAGGGAATGTATGACATTTAAAGTCAGAAGGAGTGCCTAACCTTTATAAGTCAACTGATTGCAAATCTCATAATAAAAAGAAAAGTAGATGGTCATCCAGGTGGGATACAGAGGACCCTCTAAAGAAGACTGGGATGGTCAATGTAGCATTGATTCCATGGAAGCAGGATAGATACATGGTCAATAAAAGACTGCTTAGTACAATGAAAAAAGCAAGAATGTTTATAAAGGTAGGACAGCTGTTCATGTCCCTCACAAAAGATTTATCCTTTATTCAGCTTCTGACTTGAGCCAGTTCTCAGACTCTGAACCCAAGAAAGTGTCAGGTCTCCATGAGGAGTATGATGCCACACCATGATAAGGACATACAGTGATGATTTCCTAGTCCTTTTCTAAAAGTAATTGTGGCTAGGGTACCATTAAACTCAGTAGAGTGTAAACTGGAGAGTGGACTATCTTAGCACTCAAATTAATTCTACATTATTTTATTGGTCCAGGAAATAGAAAGAGTCATAGTAGACAGGTCCTGTAATTGCTTCCTTCCACCATTCCTCTCTCTGACAAAGATGATAACTTAAAATTGATCAAAGACATAATGCTAAATGTAAAACTATAAAACCCTTAGAATACACAGGATATAATGTATGTAACCTGCATTAGGCAGAGAAAGATCCATATAACAGAAAAGTTGACAAATGGAGTTCATCAAAGTAAAATATATATACTCTGTAAAGAACACTGTTAAAAAGAATAAAAATGTAATTCATACACTAGGAGATCCTATTTTCAAATCATATATTGGACAAAAGAATCGTACTCATAATATATAAAGAATCCTAAAAAAGTAAGTAATAATAAAACTCAATTAAAATGGATAAATCATTGACACCTTTCTAGAAAAGATAGATGATAGATGATAGATAGATAGATAGGTGATAGATGGCAAAAGAAATTGAAAAGATGTCAACACCATTAGAAATTAGGAAAGTGAAGGATGAAGCCACAAGAAAATACTATTGCACATTTATGAGAATGGTGAAATAAAATATATTGACAATACCAAGAGCTTCTGAGAATGTAGAGTGACAGGATGTCTCATTTATTGCTGGTGAAAGGCAGTTTTAGAATTTCTTACGAAGTTAAATATTTAGCTCCTCTATGGTCTGAGACTCCCATTCCTGAATACTGACCTGTGGTAGGCAGATTTCTAATATGGGCCCAAAAGTGTCTTCCCTTTTTATCTTGACTTTAGTGGAATCTCCCCCTCTCTGAATGTGACCTGACCTAGTGGTTTAATTGTGCAAAACAGAGTGTGGAGTAGACAGAGGCATGCTACTTCTCAGTTATGTTTCAAAAGATTGTGGCTGCCATATTTTCAGCACATTTTCTTTATTGTTTGCTTGGCTTCTATGAAGCAAGCCAGCGTGTTGGAGTTGCTTGCATGATGAGGAACTAAAGGTAAGCTTGGGTCAGCAGCCAAATAAGAACTGAAGCCATCAGTTCAAAAGCTTACGATGAACTGAGTCCTCAGAACCACTGCAAGGACTTAGACTTGGATCCTTCCCTAGACTAGCTGAAGCTTGCTCACATCCTGTGAGAAACCCTGAAAGACAGCATAAGCACCCCATACCTGGATTCTTGACTCAAAGAAACAGGGAAATGATAATTTTTCGTTGTTTTAAGTTGCTAAGTTTTGGGAGGAAAACTTGTTATATAATCATAGATAATACATTATCTTTGAAAATAATTTTAAATATATATTCACACAGAAACTATCACATAGCTATTTACTGCAGCTCCATTCATACTTTTCCCAAACGAGAAACAAGCCAAATGTCCTTCAACTGATGGACAAATAGATAATATATGGTACATCTACACAGTAGAATACTACTCAGCAGTGAAAAATATTGGTACACATAACATGGATTAGTTTCAAAAACATTATATTATGTGGAAGACTCTAATCTCAAAAAATTACCTGCATATGGCTGTTTTTATATAGTTTTCTGGAAAAGGTAAGAGAGAGATCAGATCACTGGTTGCCAGGGATTATGTCTGAATATTTTGGTCGTGTGTGTGTGTGTGTGTGTGTGTGTGTGCCTGCATGCATGTATGTGTGTGTGTGATATATTGTATAGGGGGATTTGGAATAAAAGTAACTGCACAAATAAATTCTTTGGGGGGGGGTGATACTGTTTTGCTCCCTATTTGTGGTGATGGATACAAGAGTTTCTATGTCTGTAAAAACTTAAAACTGCCCACCAAATCAGTGAATTTTATTTTATGTAAATGAAAAGTAAATAATACTGCATTCTGGGAGAATAATAAAAATTAACACCACACATGAAGACCTAAAAGATGCAGCGTGATGATCTTCTTGATATTTACGTAATTCACCAGTTTGCGCCTTCCTCAATTAAACAGATCCTGGAGAATGACAGTGAAATATTACAAATTTGGTCAAGTAGTATTCTCTATTGCAGTCACCGCTGTGGTGCCAGACACGATGACTTTGCTCAAATTGATTAACATGGCCCCAGATACATGGCATGAGACCACTGACTTAGTGCATTTTTCCATCCTTCTTGGAAACAACAACCGGCAACAGTGCACATTTGCATGAGATAGAAAACTCTATTTATTTACAGACTTGCTGCTTAATTAATGTTCCTTCCTTGATTAAAATCTGAAGGGATTTGGATGGCCTGGTTGTTTTACACATCATCACATTGGTCAAAGATATGGCTGATATTGTGTTAATGGACTGGATAAACAGGAAGTGGACAATCTATTGGACATCTTGATTAGCTATATGCACTCCAACACAAGTGCTGGATAAACCCTGTGACTATTCAGGAGCCCAATATATCGTTAAACTCTGAGGAGTCTAGGGCATGGACTATGCCAGGGCAGCCTTCTACAGTTCCCTCAACCCTAAGGGGAAGCCTCACAAGGCAGGGTTGTTTGGACCCCACAGATTTGTAAGACACTAGACTTCCGTTTTTCCTTCTGCGTGTTTCAAAAATACACTCTGCCCTTCAACATCTAAAAATTAATGAAAAAATAACAATTTTAACGTGGCAATACAGAGTCTCCTGCCAGTGCTTCCAGTATATCCTGCAATTGTTGGTGGTCACATTAGGAAGTGAACTCCTGCTTTCCCAAGCCCAGTCATCCTCAGAGGATACTGGCAGCAAATCACTGTAACCACAGGGAAAATAAGGCATAGGACAAAGGTAAAGACTAAGAGTGGAATTCATTTCCTATCACTTTGTTTCATGCTGTGCTTTTCATCTGGGGCTTCCTTTCTTCTGAGCACTTGGTCACATGGACCAGCTTGGCATCAGAAACATCTAGGAAATTTCTAAAATCCTTTGTTATGGCAAACAAAATTATAATGTTTCAGTAAGAGAAAATGTAATGCCATTTAAGATGTCTGACTAAATATTTTCTGGGGAAACTATTGATTTACTAATGTGTCTTCCTTTGAAGCCTTACACTTTATTTTATCTTTGTTGTTTATATGTTCAAGTGAACACATTTACCCCACTTTTGACTACACTTTTAGGTAGTTAACAAAACCCTAAAGACTCCAGGGGTCCATTATTTCCCATTGTTTAACAAATGTTGTCGACAGTATTTTTCCAGGCCATTTTTCTATTTGATATCAAAGCCAGCATCATTAATCCAATGCTGAGGAAGTCTATCAAGGCTCTGCAGCTCCTAAGGCTATAAAAATGCTAATTATCAGTATAGACACCTTTCCTGCATTGGAGATGCTAAAATCAGGAGCTCTATGCTTTGTTTTATTGAGCTACTGAGCAATTCTTCTGTTTTCAAGTCAAAAATCTATGTTCATCCTGCATTAACTGTAATTTCAGAGACAAATAAGTGACATTAATTCTCAGTTATGCTTAAGCTTCTAATTATTTCCATTATTATAAATTCAAGTATTTATTATACTATATTGGCTTGCTGAATGCACTTGATATATATGCTCATTTGTAAATAAGTTTCTCCTGAAATTATGTTGTGATAGAATAACTAATACTGACTATAATTCAAAATAATAATGGCAAATAGGTAGTTGCATTTGTATGTGAGAATTGTTCTCCATGTTTTGCTGGTAATAACTTGCTATAATTTTGCAGTAATCCTATGAAGAGGTAATATCTTCTCGATTTAATAGGTGAGAAAAACAGAGGCTTAGGAGGGTAAAATAAGCAGCCTAAGTCCTAGATCTGGAAATGAGGCAAGTGTGGGATTTCAACACAAACTCTCCAATTCCTAAAGTTTGTATTTAATTAATATAATATACTTTCTTCCGGTCAAAAAAAAGTAAACTTAAAGAAATCTTATATATTTTTTTGTTTTATATCTTTACTTTATAGAGTTAAATTTTAATGTTATTCAACTATAATTTATATACAATTACGCATAATACACAATAACATACCCAAAAACATGTATCCCCTGTAGATATTTAATTCTACTGCAAGTGTATATACCAGTGTAATTGATATAGGAATGATATTAAACCTTCAAATGACATAGGGAAAATATTATAACTCCTAACCCGTTACATGTCACTACCAAGGCTGCAACCATGTCTCTTTGTTTTCTTCCCTTGGTCTTGATTATAAAATACTGAGGAGGCAATTCTTAGTAAAGTATCAAGTGAGCTATCTGGAGAAAAGGCCGTTTTTTAAAATAGTTTTTTCCTAATATCTGAGGCTGATGGTGTAATAAACTTGTCTTTAAGAATAATCTGTTCTTCTCTCATAATTTTTCCTTTCCCTTCTTTCCCTTCTTTCCTTTCCCCTTCTCCCTCCCACTTCCCTTACCCCTTTGGACCTTTCCTTTCTACTTCAAATGATCAACTATTCATTTTAATCCTTATTTACACTTGCAGTTTCTCACACTAGAGAAACTATTCAGTATTTACATATGTGTATCTTATTTCTTTCACTTAAGAGTAGGGCCTAGGGCCAGGGATTTAGCTCAGTGGTTTCACCACCTGCTACACAAGCACAAGGACCCAAGTTCAATCCCCAGTACCAAAAGAAAAACAAAAAACAGTAGGCCTCAATATGCATCCATTTACCTATAAATGTCTGTAGTTTGTTGTTCTTTATAGCTGAGTAGTACCTCATTTTATAAAAAAAACCACATCTTCTTTATCCAGTTTCCAGTTGATGGGCACTTGGACTGTTTCCAAGCTTTAGCTATTACAAACTGTGCTGCTATAAACATGGGTGCACATATATTGCTGTGGTATGATTCTTTTAATTCTTTTGGGAAGATACCCAGCAGAGGAATAGCTGGGTCAAATGGGACCTCTAGCCCTACAAAATCTATGTAAACAGGGAAGGGCACACAGGTAATGAGGAAAAAATAGGAACCAAGATACATCATGTACAGGTTCAAGCATCCAATGATAAATGTAAATGTATTGTCTACCTGAAATGTACCAATAAAAGAATTTACGCAAAAAAAAAAAAGAATAATCTGCTCTTCTATTGACTCAAAAACTAGGGATGTATGTTTCATCAGTTCCTCTTGTAAATGATCTAAAAAGGCAAGGGGGTTCTCATCTTTCTCCTGATCAGTAGTTGACAGTTTAAAATAATTGAAGGGCTTAGTTCTTGTCCTTCTTAGACCTTCAAGAATACATGTCTGAAGATGTCTCCGCTTCTAATCTCTCTTCTGATTGGTAGGTCAGTAGGGATCTTGTGTAAGGGACTGCTTGGGCTCCAGTAGGAACCAGTTCCCATGGCTGCCTGCTTCTGGCATTTTAAAATTAGCTATGATATTCATCTCCAAATGTAATGGTAGCTTGTAATGCTGCTTGTCTCTCATGAGAAGTCAATGTTTGATTTAAGAGCAGCATTGCATCTTTCCAGTCTAGTTCATAGATCTGAGTAAGTCCCCTAAAGACCTCAATATACTTATTAGGGTCATCTGAACACTTTCCCAGATCTTGTTTGATCTGTGTGAGGTCACTGACAGGAAAGGAAACATGGACATGAGTATGTCTGCATTTTACTTCCTGTAAGGGGTACTGTCTGTGGGGGGCTTGAACAAAATCAACTAAGGGTGAATATAATCCAGTAGATGCTTCAATTGTGGCTGGTTTGGAAGCCTCACCCTTAGACTCTGAAAGGGGAAGGGGGAGGGACCGCAGACTCCAAAGGGCAAGTGGGGTAAATCTTAGGCTAGGTAACAGTGGATGGGGCTTTGATCAAGGTTGCCTTGGAAACCTTGTTCTCAGGTTCAGTATTAATAGAAGAGGCTTGGATTAAAGTTGTCATGGAAACTCTGTGTTCAGGGTCCAGAAAGCAAGGGTGGGAAGCCTCAGACTCAGTGATAGTGGATGCCTTAAGGGTCAGAGGTATCTGGTTTTCCTGTGGCTTATATTTACAGTTTGAACACAAACAAGGACTATTTCTTAATGCAAAATCAAGTCTGAGCATAAGGTAATTCTGACCATGTTTCACTCTCTCTTACCGGATAATTCTAGTTGTGAAATAGCATTACAATCAACACTTCCCTCTGCATTCCACGCTAGGGAATAGGCAGCATATTCACAGGTGCAGAAAAATATAAACTGCTCTTCTTCAATATGTGAGGGTCAAACATTCTGCAGGTGGCAGCTGTCTGGAGGGTAAAAGATAGGTTGGGTTCACTAGCCACCTTTTACTGGCTCATGACCCTTTCTTCCCTGGGAACTCATATTTTAAATGCCAGCAGGTGTTTCTAAAAGCTCAAGCTACAATTGATTCCAGCTATAACAGTCATATTTAAAGAAGGAAGCATTCCTAACAAAACCAATAATCAAGAGAGCTAAACCACTGCTTTCTAATCCTCTGCAAGAAGTGGGGAAAACAGATCAAAGGGCAAATTATGGAGCACTTTTGAGCCTGCCAAAGAGATCTCTAGAGACAGAGTCAAGTAAAAGGCTCAGAGAAATCCTGCCCTGGGCCCTAGGGCAAATAAGCCTCTAAGACATTTTGTGCTACCTACTCATATAGGCAATCTTTCTTAGCAGCAAGACAAGGCTAAGTTTTACTCAAAATGTATTTTAAAATGTCTATATTTCTGAAGCTCACGGGTTAAAACTGTATCCATTGCCTAGCAACCACAGTTCACAAGTTAGTAAAGGTACACTGATCAATTTTCTGTGTGCACTTGAAAGAAGAGAAAGGTTGCCTAAAGCCTTTTTTCTTCTTTTAGTTAGCACATGTAAAGCACAAGTGTGAATTGCTAGTTGATAACTGTTCTCTATGAAAGGAAAACAGTTGTGAGCTGCCTCAGGCTGAGACCTCCTGCAGAGAAGGGCGGGGAGGGGTAGAGGCTGGGTGGGTGGGGGGTGTTTAGTGATAAGGTGTTCTAAAGTTAACTCCCAGAGAGTTGGAATGAAAAAATACTTAGAGGTGGTTCTTAATTTAGACCTTTGTCCTAGCAAAGATTTGTTAGGATTCCTAGAGTTATTGTTTTATCTGTTTACCTCACTAGCAGAGAAAAGTCCAAACCTATAGCTCAACTCTCTCCCTCTCTCCTTCTCCCTCTCTCTCTCTGGTATGGGGATCAAACTCAGGACCTTGCACTTGCCAGGCAGGCACGGTGCCATTGACCTAAATCCCAGGCCCTGTAGCTCAACTCTTAATGCAGGCTTAAGAGAGCACTCTACCGGTGTCATCTCTGGTCACCCTGGGACAAAGGATACCAGAAGATTGTTGAGAGAGTTGCCTCTCAACCCACTAAGGGGTGCAGATCGGGACAACAGGTAAGTGGAGAGTTTTCTACTGGTTGCCCAGTTGAGGTGTCAGGACCCAGCTCCCACTGAGCACCTTTGAGTATCTGCCAGAGAGCTGCCCTGTCCATGACGCCTCCATTGTCCCCCCAGTTTTCACTGGTTCCACGCAACCAGAGATTTGGTTGTGGGAAGGAATCCACCTGTCTGTCTGGTCAACAGTATGTTGACTTCAATGGAGATTGACCAGAAGGTGCTGGGGAAGGTTGTCCTCAGGGGCCTGGGATTTAGCTCAGTGGTTCTGCTGCCTGCCTTGCAAAGAGTGGCAGCTACTCTAATGATGTTTAACTAACTAGTAGAGTAAGCACTGTTTGTTTTAGCATTCTATAAGGGGACGGAAAAGCCTGAGCTGTCTTTACCTAGGATGATTTCCTTGTCTTCAGGGTTAACAAACACTCATTTTCTACAGGCTCAACTGGAAGGTTCTTAGTTGTTGGATAGGAGGGAAGCTTCAGGGTTCCCTCCCTCTCTAATTTTACACGCCTTCAAAAAGTAAAGTACAGAGTGACAAGAAAAGATCAGATATGAGATTAGAAAAAAGAAGCCTTTTCTTCTCATACTCACGGTGAGTTATTGAGACAGCTTGTCCATGAGTTGTCACTCTCAGCCTGCAAAAGGGAGAATGGGGAATTTCAAGAGCTCAGACTGGCTCCTCACCAGTGGAAGATCAGACCAGAAAGGAAACTGAGGCAGAACAGGCTTGATATCCCCTCTAGAGTGTAGAAGGGGATTGGGGCCACTCTGTCCCAGTGAAACCTTCCCCCCCAAGTCTTAAGAACAGCCAAGAACTACTGTCTTTTAACTGGTGGTTGGAGTCCCATGATTTATTAATAGGTATGTATATTTGCTAAAGGTAAACTAGATTTCATAAAAAGACCCCTTTTACAGCATTCATAAATTCACATTTTAGTTAGCATCAAAGTCTAGTAGGGAACACTCTAACATTACTTTTTCTTAGCACTGTCAAAAGTAAGATAACAAACCACAGTCAAATAGGTCAAGTAAAGAGCAATTAGTAAGTCCAAACGCCGCATATACAAAACAGGAATACAAGACTTTGCCCATCAAGTTAACATGTCTCTTCAAAGAAATATCATAATCTTTCCATGTTCTCAACTTAAATTTACCATCACTTTAACAGAAGCAATGTGTAAAAAAAGATAAGACACAAAACTTAAGGCATAAGGAATTAACAAACAAGGATGACAATTTTTTTGATTACCTAAATGAGGCACAACCTGGAATATATGAAACAAAAGCACTCTTTCCAACTATCTCAGTGGGACCCCCAAAATGATACAGGAATGATATCAGACCTCCAAATGATGTAGGGGAAATATTATAACTCCCAAGCTGTTAGATGTCAATATGCTGAGTTTGTGTTCCCCAAAATTGAAGAATGAATTCTAAGAAACAGTGGGAATTAAGATTAGGAAATATTTATTGAGAGGAGAGATTTTTAACTCCTCAGAGGAAAGAGAGGTCCCAAAGGGTTGCCGAGGACCACACTTCTCAGGGGGAAGTTTTATAAACCATAACCATGTGGGTGCAAATGGGTTAAAGCTATGATCAACCAACAAGGTTACAAGTATAGTCGCTTAGGTAATAGTAACCTAGTAAGAGAGCAAGTCACGTGACAAGTATACATGTACATGGAAAGGACAAAGAACTTTTCAGGAAGGTGACTGATGTCTATCTAGACTGTATTAGACCAGGTGTTACCACTTATCTCATCCCTTGGGCAAATATGGAGGCCTGGTCACTGCATCTTTATCTTGAGGCCTGGCCTCCACCTGATGTGCCTTTGGCCACAGTTGTAATATGTCTTTATCTTCTGCACTGACTCTCTCACGGGCCCTGCCCTATTTGACTGTCTATACTATTTCTACCTAACTTGGTTGGCTGTGATATAACTACCATACAGATCAAGGTATAGAATATTTATAGAATATTTATGCCACCCAAAATAGTTGCTTTGTGCCTCTAAGATATTACTTCCCACCCTTTACCCCGAGCAGTCATCAATTTTATTTTTATAGATTAATCTTGCCTGTTCTAGACAATGTATTTTAAAATTATATAGGTTGTAGGGAACAGGGAAAGGGGACGTTATCAGAACCTCTGCAGTAAGTCCTAGTCTCCTGCGAGCCTCGGCAGCACAAGGCGAATTACAGGAAAGGTACGAAAATGAGACTGAGAAGAAGCTGAGCTTTGGGCCTGATCAGTGCTGTTCTGGGCAGCAAAGATGAAAGCCCCCAGCTTACCGCACCTTTTATTCAGTACTCAGTACATCGGGAGAAACAGATGTAACAAATGACTTGCAGAGAGTTCAGTACAGCCTGTGTAAATAAGATGTAACAATCCAAGAACAATGAGGTACTGAGTAGATATTTGTTTCTCGCAGGATGTTTTCAGCTCCCGGGATGTTTCTTGTCCTGGAGAATCGCAGCATCACCGGATCATGGAGGTGTCAGTTGTGACTGGAGGCCAAAATGGAATTATGTCTCGGAATTCCATAGCTGGTCTGTAGGCAGGAGAACTAGGCTAACCAAATGATTTTACCCTAAAATTATGTAGCATTCCTCCCGACAATAGGTGGTTAAATTAAATAAAGTTAATATGCTGTCAAAGAGGCACTGGGCTCTCAAGGAAGAAGGCCAGGCCTCAAGATAAAAGATGCAATGCCCAGGCCTACATGCCTCCCTAAAGGATAAACGGTAACTTGGAATTACACTATAATTAGCACAGTCTAGTCAAGGAAGTCCAGATAGGCATCAGTTGCTCAGGTGGGTGGCTAGAACACCCAGACTCATCCATTCCCCAAAATGCCTTTGATCTTTTTTGTATCCTTGCTAATCATTGCTACTAGACCTGCCTCCCTATTGAATCAATATTAGCTAGTAGATCTACTTGTAATCTTATGGATTGATTATAGTTCGACCATGTTCTACCCACATTGTGACTCTGCTATATAAATTGCCCCTGACAAAGGACTTCATGGCAATCCACTTCCAGGACCCTTTTTGTCTCTAAAGGAGGAGATATCGCTCAATAAACTTTCCCTACTCTTAACTGCCTTTGTCTTTTGGAATTCTTTCTTCAAATGGACTCAGAGACATGAACTTGGCACATCTGACATCTAACAGGTTGGGCATTACATTTCTTCTATATCAAATTTACATCATATACATTCTTGTTTGTGGCTCCTTTTGTACATCATAATGTTTTTGAGATCCATTCATGTACATGATACATTCATGTACTAGTAGCTTGTTCCATATTTATTTTTGTCTAATATTCTACTCTGGATATCCTCAGTTTATATATTCTTATGTGGAGGGACATTTGAATTGTTCAAAAATATTCAACTATTGTTGATATCTGTTACAAAATTTGCTTTTACAAGTCTCTACAGATAATTGGTTTTCACTTCTCTACACATGGAATTGCAGTCATGATAAATGTATGCACATCCATCTTTATAAAAACAGGCCATATTTATTTCTAAAGTGATTTTTACCTCTTTACACTTCTACTAAAATATGTTACAGTTTGTTTGCTCTGTATCCATGCCAACATTCAGTATTCTAATTTTAGCAGTTATATGTCTATGAAGAATCACTATTGTTTAAATTTGTAATTACCTAATGTCTAATGATTGAGAATGTGTGCTTAATATTTATTCCTATATCTTTTGTGCAATATCTATTCTAAATATTTCCCTTTTTTTAAACATTGAGCTGTTTGTTCTCCTAGGGAATAATTTTTCAATATAAAATCTTTTTAAGAATATCCGCCTGTTATCTATCTTTTGTATTCTGTCTCTTTATTGATATGATGAGTATTATTTTATTCTGTAGCTGATTTGTTTTCTTCATATTGTCTTTTGAAGAGGGAACATTTTAAATTTAATGAAATTGTATTGATTTTTTTTTTCTTTTAGATTCATTCATTTTATATCATTTTTAAAGAAATCTTTGTATGTAAGATTTAGGCTGCAGATTTTTCTGTATGTTTTCTTCCAGAAGGTTTATATTACTCTATATATTTTATAATACTTTATTATTTTATATAGAGTATCACCTTGGTTTAGCCTTCATAAGTATGGGGCATTCATAGATCTCCACTGAGTACACTAAGTGGCCAACATTTCTTTATATTATTGGACAGCATGAAAATCTGGCCCACTTGGAGATCTTCAGAAATAATTATTCTTTTCCAAAGGCTTGCTTTTAAAATCTGACTTATTGGGCCAGGGATTTATCTCAGTGGTTCCGGTGCCTGCCTCGCAAGTGCAAGGTCCTGAGTTCAATCCTTGGTACCAAGAAAAACAACAACAAAAAAAACCAAAATAAAATCTGACTTATGGAGTCTTACCCTGTGCCTGAGCAAGTTAGAGTTCAGCCAAAGACTTAAGAAGACTCAGATGTCAATTTCTAAAGCTACTTCTCTAAATAAGCTCCCTCTTCTCTGGAATGCAAGGTGACAGTCAATCTTGGTTGACTTGAGAGATGAGTGGGAAATTACTGGTGCTAGGTAGGTCTTGGAGCTGTGTACTTGGGGAGTATACTTGGCACTTTGCCCTCCTGAGCTCTTCCTCTGCTTTCTACTTCCATGAATGAAGCAGTTTTTCTGCCATGCTCTTCCGTTATGTCATATAGTTTCTGCCTTGAAGCCAGTCAACAGTGGACTGAATTCTCTGGAACACTGTCCAAAATAATCCTCTTCTTTAAATTGAGGCTGTCAGATATTTTGCTGCAGCAACAGAAAGCTCACCAATGTGCTCAGTTACACAAATTCTAGCTGCCTTTTCTCTCTTGAGTCCTTATCTCTCTGTCTCTCTCTCCTTCCATGTCTTTCCAGTTGGTTGGGATCTCATGGTCTTCTCAGATATCCCTGCCATGTGCTGACTTTCAGTAAAGCCCTCTCCACAGAAAGCCAGGGTGATAAGAGATTGCACCTTATTTGTTTCTATTTTCATGGATACCATAGTCTTTCTCTCCCAGTTGCCCAATGTTTAAAGATTATTAAAAATATGTTTCTATTTTTCTAATTTTCTATGATGGGGGATAGTCCAGTGTCAGCTATTTTATAATGGATGAAAATCTAAATCTAAATCTAAATCTTAAAATGGATTTCTAAGCTTTTTTACTTGCCTAAATTGTTTTTCCTCTCTTCCTTAATTTTAAGATGAATTTGAAGGCAAGAAAAAGAGTTTTACTGAATTAAGATATTTAAAAAGCATGTTAAATTTTAAATAGCTGATGATATATTCTAAACAGCATTTTATCTTTTTATAATAGTGTGAAGATGAAGTTGCTTTGTATAGTCTTTTAAAAATTAAAGATAAAGACTTATGCAGAATGTATAGGTCATTTGGAAAAAATTGCAGATTTAATTTACTTCATAAAGCATTAATTATTAACAATCATTGCATTGTTTCTATCTTCTTTGAATATATATATATATATTTATTTATTTCTACCAAAAAGTGTATACATATTTCAGGAAAATAAAAACTTGCATAAATATTTTAATACCAATTTATTGAGACATCATGAGATTAATACAAGTTACCTTTGGCCTCTACAATTACAAGAAGTGCTCAAAGTGGTGGCCACTAGCTTCCAGACATTTCTTAGTATGGTGAACTACTGCTTGAGTAACCTTGGTCATTGAGATTGCTGTACATGCACTTTCAATTTCTTCTCTAAGGGCCGGCAGTGTGGTGGGTTTTCTGTGATGTAAGACATCCTCTAGGGTCCCCCATACAAGGAGTAATAACATCTGTTGAAAAAATATCATCCTATTTTTCTTTTATTGATGTATCTATACATATTTTGGCTCTCTCTCTATATATGTATGTGTGTGTGTGTGTGTGTGTGTGTGTGTGTGTGTGTGTGATTTTACTGATAACTCCATAAGATAGATTCTATAACTGGTTTTATTTTATAGCTGAGAAAACTAAGGCTTTGAGAGATTGTTTTTAAAGTGCCCCATTCGACACAATTAGGAAGAAGAAAGCCTAGAATTTTACTTGTCTAATCTGATCCCGGAATCTGATTACTTAGTACCATAATTTGTTTTTTGACTGCCCAGTGTATATCATGCTAGGCAAAGATAAATAAGATTTTATTTAGTTTAGATCATCAGTGGTTCTAAGAAATTACTGAGAGAGTTATGGACAAATTAACATAAAGACAGTAAGTGCTAGAATAGGGTATGTGTATGTGAATGGAGTGAGGGAAATGGAGGGGTGCTCTTCCAGAAAAAAAGAACAAGAACTGCAAAGATATCAACATGAAGAAGGAATGAAATACTGCATGAGAGGGTGTGGTAGTGGAAAAGGGTGACACTGCAGAGGTGGAGAGAGCCCATGTAATGTACCAAGTGGACTAACCTCCACTAGCCCTTGTTAGACATGAAGAGGGCAGAGTTTCAGCTATTAAAAAATATTCAGTCTACTAAGACAAAGACAAAGTACACAAATAATCATGCCAAAAATATTTTTTTACTCTGGACAAATAACTTGGTGTGGGAGTCTAAGGGAACAAATATTTATCTAGTCTGAAGAAGTAGTGTTGAGATTTCTGGGACTGGTTACCTTGAAGTTGGGAAAAAAAGCAACAGCTGCACCATTAGTTTCTTTCTGGGCTCCATGAGTTGTATTGTGTTATAATCTACTGAAAATAAAGTACTTGCATTCATCCTATTTGGTTTGAGGGGATCTGGCTTTTTGCCCTTGTTTTGAATTGTCCAAAGCTAGATGCATCATGTTTCCTAAACTCTTTTCAAAGTGGCGGGTGTTATGTAAGTTGAGATTTTTTGAATCATTTAAGACAACTTGAACAATCTTCTGCATATTTGTAAAAAGAGTCTATTCCTAGACATCATGTTTATTTCTCAAGTGGTGGCACTATTTTTAAAAATCAAGGACTTCAAAGCCTTCAGGCACATTTTTTAGCCATTACACAATGTTTTCCTCAAGCTTATGCAAAACAATGACACAGAGAGATCACTGGGTTTAGAGGTGGAAAACAGCAGCTTAAATTAAAAGTTTGTTAACAAATATTATGATTTGTTATTTAACAGTTGGCTTCATTTGGCATTTGGAAATTTTTCTCAAATGCAAGAGAGTATGGCATATTAAGATTTATTTTTGTACTACTGTATAAGCACATATCTTTGGTTGAAACATAGCTGGTATATTTAACTGAAAGAAAAATGAGAAGACAATATATCTCAGAGATTTATAGCATTTTGGAAAATATTTACAAATATATAAAACATTGTATTGATTATCCAGAACTTTCTATGCCAGTTTCTTTCTGTACTTTTAAAAAAATGAGGCACATTCAAAATAACTACTCAGATATATATATTTTTTTAATGATTCATCTTGAACCATATTTGTAATACATCATTACTCTGTGTAATTCTGGGGTTTTTTTCCCATAAATTCTTTTACTGGTACATTTTAGGTATACAATACATTTACATTTATCATTGGGTGCTTGCACCTGTACATGATGTATCTTGGTTCTTATTTTTTTCCTCATTACGCCTTTCACCCCCTCCACTCTTCCCTATTTACACAGACTTCGATTCCATTCTTTTCTTTTGTCATAATTTTTCCTTTCCCTTCTTTCCTTTCCCCTTCTCCTCCCACCACCCCTACCTCCTTGGACTTTTTCCTATTACTCTATGTAATTCTGTTGAGGGATGAAATCTCATTCTCTCTCCTCACAGTGAATGCTAAGTAGCTAATTTTTCAATGAACATATTTTTTCATGCATATGATTCATGCCATTCTCCTATCCACTTGGACTGTGAAATACCTCTAGCTTAGGATGAGCTGTTGAATATGTGGTTTTTAATGGGAATGAATGAATGATGAGTTTGTGAGATGAACTCAACACCTTTTGATTGCAGGTTTAAGTTTCAAGCACCTGTAGAATTTACATTAATAGTACTTTTGAAAATAGAAGGAACTCTGACATATTGAATAATGTTGAATTTTCAGCACTTTGTAATGATTTAAATGCATATGTGTTAGTCTACTTTTCTTAGAAATGTCTTCAATTCTCTATATTTCTATGATTGCATGTAACTGACTTTATGATATATGTTATGGCCTAATGAAACAACTAGTTAATGGAAAGGCAGCTTCTCTTAGAATATTATTTTTACCCTTTGGGAATCCAACAGAAAAAAAGAATTCCATTATTGTCTCAGGGATTAGAGTCACAATTTTCCTGATTGGAGGCCAGTGCAACTGAAGATGAATGCTTATTAAAGCCTCTTTCTCCAAAATAAAAACTTTGATGTTAATGTCATCCAAGAACTGAGATGAGAACTTGGAAAGGATTGGGGGGCGGGGAGTTTGCTTCCACAGGCCTTCCGGGAAGAGATCATCTTGACCAATTGGTGGAACCTCTGACTGAGTTGGGCTGTTTCTGCAGGCCATCCCCAGTTCTCACTCACCAGAAAGCTTCATCTTCTTTTGCTTTTCAGGGTAGCTTTTACTGTGAGGAAGAGAATGTGTTGAACAGCCAACTCAAATAGTCATCTGGTTGGCAGTCAGAGCCTCAAAAATTACCTCATTGATTCTTTGACATAGATCAGCCTCATGTGAGTTTGAGTTGCATAAGCTGGAATTTTTTTGTTTTTGTTTTTGTTTTTGCTCTTGTTGTTGTGCCTGATTACCACAGGCAAAGCTGATCAGTAAATATGATCTAAAGACATCTAGTATAGACAAAAAGACATTTTGGAGTAAAGAAATACAATTGGATTTTTTTCTAAGTCCATCCTCTTATCTACCTTTCCGCATTATAAAAATAACATGTACTCCTTGGATAAATAATCCATTAAATAAAGTTGTAACTAACTGTAAAAAACACTGCAGACTATGGAGCACTGATGTAACTATCTTTCCTTCTAGTGTATTCTAAGCATAAATTACCTGTTTCAGATTGAATGAATATAGCTTATACTTATTGAATATGTCTGACATGTTAGGCACTGTGTATGTACTTTATGTGTATTAATTCACATTAATCCCCAAAACAACATTATGAAGTGAGTAGCATTATTTCTATGCAGATCAGAATTCTCAGGCACAGAGATTTTTAAACAACTTGTCCAGCATCACAGAGTAAGTAGTGAAGCTGTGATTTAAACTAACATTTTCAAGTTTTGTTGCACACTATTAACTGTCATTGTACTGGTACACTTTAGAATCTATGTCTTGCTATTTTCAATTATATTATGCAATTAGAAAAGTTTGAATAGCAATTCTGTTATTTGCAATTACACTATACAAAGGTATAAGTTTGATAACTTCCTTTACTATCGGCCAATTGGTCATGACTATATGACCCTAACTTGATTTCACTCTGAGAAGACTGAAAGTTTAATTTGCTCAACTATATAGTCAAATATTTTCCTCCCAATGGTGAGTAAACTTGACTGTTTAAGAATCAAATGTAGAACTCGATATGGTGTAAGAGCAAAATTCTCTGTTCTATATTGCCTTATAATTCCTAAATTATAGTATATATTATGTTAAGTCATTAAAATTTATTTGAGAAATAATATTACAAACATCTAACATCTTGTTGAAGATTAGCTCAGATTGTCGCAAGGCAAAGAATGATAAATAACATAGATCAAATTAGACTGAAAGAATTAGACTGTGTTCTCCTTCAAAAACTGATGTTCAGAATATAAACGAATGGGCAATATGTAAGTACAGACATTTCTCATTCTGATGAATTTTTACATGATGTGATTGTAGACATTCCTTTGGTTCAAGTCCATGTCCAGAAATGGTAGCCAAAGGCATTTTGGGGTGTGGGCTTGCCCTTCTCTTTCAAGTACTGAGCCTAGGAGGTTCACATCTGTCTATGATTTTTGTCTCCTTTTATCATGAAGAGTATAATATCAAAAATGAATTTTATAAGAATGCAGAGCTTTTAATCATGAATATGGATTTGGAAACATAAAACTATATGAAAAATTCTGGCTTTTTAATTTGGTTTCTTTATTTGTTTGTTTAGTTTTGTTTGGTTAGGGAACACTAAGAAAATAAAGAAAGGATATTATGAGGCTGTCCAGAATACACTAAAATCAAATCTTTTTGAACTTGCCATATTTTCTTTTTTCTTTTTCTCTCATCTCTCCTTTTTTCATCCCCATTTTCTTTCAAGTAATACTGTAGCGACAGACTGAGCAAATGTTTTAATATAGTGTACTTACTTATATAATATAGTATACTTACTTATAGTGTACTTATAAATACTTTCATGAAGAACTCATGATATCTTTGTAAGCAAGGTAAAGTAATGTGTGTAAAATAATTATCTAGTGGAAAAATTGAGATCATGAACATTGACCCCCTTCCAAGAGAGAAAAGGAGAGGGGAACAGCAGCAAATTAAGATTTCTCAATCAACTGCTTCTCAAATTTTTGAGGGGCTAATATCATTCACAGAATTACTGATTGCTATTAACCTACACAGCATCAGAAAGTTAGTGCCACAGCTATAATTTACAATTTAGCTACCATCCTGGAGACTTCAGATATGTGAAACTGATGTATGAATAGTTCTGATATAGCCAACTAAGAAATAGCTAATAGCATATATCATAGCATAGATGGACGTTTACGATCCAAAAGAAGGAAGCTAACAGAATCTTTATACTCCCTGTCATATATTTAGTTTCATTATTTCTAGGGGCTGCATTTTTAGAATTGCATTGATTTCAAATTGAAGTGCATTCAGAAAGGTGTTAATGGGTGGTAATGGTTAGATACAATTTTAAATGAAAAAAAGAAAACAATGGATAGTTGAAAAATTTGAAGGCTAAAAAACCTAATGGTAATTTATTCCAAATATCAACAATAACAATCTATGGAAGAAAAATAGGTTTCTCAGTGTAATTTACAAACCACTATTACTGACATTAATGATTGGAGGCTTATGGAGTAATATTTTGACTCAAGGCAAGGATGAGTTAAGAAATTAAATTTCCGGGGCCGGGGATTTAGCTCAGTGGTTTCGCCGCCTGCTTTGCAAGCACAAGGACCCAAATTCGATCCCCGATACAAAAAAAAAAAAAAAAGAAATTAAATTTCCTCCAAACAGATTTTCAGATTTTTCTCACAAAACATAGCTACAATGGTTTGTTTTCAAGAATAGCCTGAGTTACAGTCAAAAATATTTTTGAAGAAAATCTTCATGAAAGAAATGTTAAGCTAGAGACTTCCAAATTTGCCTGCAATAGAAAAAATTCTTAATTCTATGAATCTGTAAAATTATATTAAGATTTGTTTTGCTTTTCAAGTAAATCTTGATGCATACTCTACATATTTGATTAGATTTGACAGTTAATTAAATTTAAAAGAGTGCCAGCCTACAAGCTTCTTTTACTACATCTTCTCCAAGAGAAAGATGGTGCTGATGTGATATATTTTTCATTTCTTTACTGAGCAGTATCCAGTCAATGGGAATAGTGGCCAAGTGGCAGTTTGTAAGGCTCCACTAAAGTGGGAAAGATAATAAATATGATGTGCATTTTCCTTGAATGCAGAAACCTTATTTGTAGGTGGTTGTGTTTTGAGAGAACAGAAATGGAGGAGCATTAACAGTTGCAGTTGCTTAAAACACATAGAATTCATTATTTCATATTTTAAAAGTTTATAGAAATAACTGAAAACTGCATATTTAACAATTTATAAATGCAGAGCCATTAAACTAAGTGTAGTTTGTTTACATTGATAAGATAGATGGTAGAGGGCAGAATAGGACTTTCCAGCGCTCCTTTCTTACCCATCTAAACATCTGCGTCTGCACTGTGTACCTGCATGCACAAACATACTTTCTCAGATACTAAGGATACCAGGTAAGAGAGTATACACTGAAGAGTGTCAGATGACAGTTTTATGTAGTTGCATCATCATTCTCTGATCCTAGACAGCACAGCATGGAGAGAGAGAGAGAGAGAGAGAGAGAGAGAGACCCTTCACACAGAGGAGAGAGAAAAGTAAACACTGAATTTTGCCTCACACCATCACATCTGGTCCATCATAGTAAAATCCAGTGCTGGGAATCCCCTCACAACCCTACTCTCCAGAGCAGTACCTACAAACTATGCCTTCAGGCTCAACTGGTGCCAAGGAGGAGTCTCTAGCTACCTGATCAAGGCCTGTCTAGAGGATGAGGTTTCCAGGCATCCCAGCACCAAGCCATCCGCGACAGTCACAGGCTCCTGGCCTATCCATGGGACAAGCTGCCCTAGCCTCCAGATTTTTTCAGCCACAACCCAGATCCTGTAGCCCTAATCACTAGACCAGCACCAGTGGACCCAGAATCAAGCCCGGCTTCTGGGATAGAGTCCCTAGTCCATCCCAGTGCCAGACCGGGTTCTTCCATGCAGCCCAGCCTTTAGACCTGTCCCATGATAGGTTGGCATATTTGACTTCATATCCCAAGCTGATACCACTGGACATAGGCTCCAGACCTCCCAGTTAGGATGAAGTCACTTTTTTCTTAAACCATAAATATATCCCTCTTTCTGACCCAAATTGCAGGAAACCAACTGGATTTGCTGCTGCCAAGAACCAAACTCCTAAGCAAAAATCTTCCAATAAATGAAACTGTGGAAATCTATATCTGTCTGTCTTTCTTTCTTCTGTTTTGGAGCATGTTGGAGAACGTTCTCATATATTAGCGCTGGATTGTTCTGGAACAAGAAGGAGTATATCCTGACACAATGAAGGTCATACATGATAAGTCTATATCTAACATCATACTCAATGGTGAAAACTTGAAATATTTTCTTCTAAGATCAGAAATAAAACAAGGATATCCATTTTCACTACTTGCATTCCACATACTATTAGAAGTTCTAGCCAAAGCAATTAAGCAAGAGAAAGAAATCAAATGGATCCTTTTTGGTTAGGAAGATATAAAAGTTTTACTGGTATGAAGATGACATATTCTTATATGTAGAAAACCCTAAAAATTCCACAAAATTTTGTTTAAACTAGTAAACAAATTAAGTAACAATACAGGGTATAAAATCAACACTGAACAAACAATAACATTTCTGTACAATAATTATTAACTATCAGAAAAAGAAATTAAGAAATTATTTACAATAGCTACAATAGAAGTAAAAACTTAAGAATAAATTTAAGCAAAGGAGTGAAAATCTGTACACTGAAAACAAAAAATATTGATGGAAGAACCTGAAGAAGACACAAATAAATGGAAGGATATCTTGCGCCCACAGGTTGGAAGACTTTATGTTGTTAAAACATTTATTTTAAGCAATCTGTCAATTCAGTGCAAAGCAATTACAGAGTCAATACAATTCCATCAAAATTACAATGATTTTTTATTTTTTTTTTACAAGAAAACGTCCCAAAATTCATATGGAACCATACTACACCTTGAATGTTCAAAGCAAACTTGAGCACAAACCTAGAGGCATAGCATCTGACTTCAAAATATACTGCAATTTAATAGTAATCAAAGCTTTATGGTACTGGCATAAAGAAGAAACATAGGGCCGGGCATTTAGCTCAATGGTTCCACCGCTTGCCTCGCAAGCACAAGGACCCCAGTTCGATCCCCGGTACCAGAAAGAAAAAGAAGAAGAAACATAGGCCAACAGAACAAAACAGTGTGAGATCCACAGTAGCTGAGATAAAACGATCAACATAAGTGGATGAATACATAGTGGCCATCAGTGTATGAATATAAAGAAAATATGACATGCATATACACAATGAGATAGTCTTCCATCCTAACAAAGAACAAAATTCTCTCATTTATGACAACATGGATAAAGCTGGAGAACATATGCTAAATGATATAATCCAGGCACAGAAAGACAAATACTTTGTGATCTCTATTACATTTGGAATCTTACAAGTGTTTAACTTGAAGTAAAGAGTAGGATAGTTGCTACAGGGGCTTGGCAGGTGGGTAGCTTAGGGAGGGGGTTATTGATCAAAGGATTCAAAATTTCAATTAGACAGAAAGAATAAGTTTAAGAAATCTATTGTATCAGAGAGCTTTAGTTATGAACAATGTATTATGTGTTGAAAATTTCTATAAATGTAGATTTTAAGTGTTGTCACTCTAAAAAATACATAAAACAATCCGTATGTTAATTAGCCTGATTAAGCCATTTATATATATATATGTACTTCAATAAATCATGTACAAGATAAATGTTTCTATAAATGTAGATTTTAAGTGTTGTCACTCTAAAAAATACATAAAACAATCCGTATGTTAATTAGCCTGATTAAGAAATTTATATATATATATGTACATATATGTATGTATACAGGACTTTTTACCATTTTAACTGTATATTTCATTACTGTTCATAATTAAAAGGACTCAGTTCTTTTGAATGCCTTCTTTCTTACTCATTC
>NW_004624801.1:55094-144928 GCF_000247695.1 Heterocephalus glaber
GTCTGAGGGGACTGAGGAAATTTAACTTTTATTTTTAATGGGGAAGATTCAAATGATTAGTAGTTTTAAGTAGTTCAAATGTAATATTGAACATCATTTTCATTTCTGTTTTGATTTTGATTAGTTGTTTTGTTTTTTTTTTGGTACTCTGGATCAAACTCGGGACCTTGCACTTGCGACTCAGCAGCAGAACCACTGAGCTAAAACCCTGGCCCTTGATTTGTTTTTTTAAACTTGAAATGCTCCCCTAGAGGTTGACTACCTGTTATCAGGCATCTTTAACTGCGCTATATTAGTTTTTCTACTAAATGTGTCTTTAATGGTGTCTGCACATTTGTAAATATTTTGATGAAAAATAACTAAGTAATTCTAAGAATTTCAAAATTCACAATATCAAGGTGACTTTTAAACTTCACTCTGATGTTAGAATTTTTGGAACAAATCATAAAAGCTATGATCAAGTAAGGTTTGTATGCACACCCATACAGTTAGACTGTAACTGGTTCAATTAACTATTGCTCATGTAGCAACTATTAACTTTCTATACAACTATTTAGTAGAAAAATGAGATCTCATTTTTTTATCACAGTGATTTTTTTTATAGACAAAATTCTGGATTTATAAGAAGAACACAGCTACAATATATGTATTCCTGAAAAGTTAAAAAGTTTGTTTTGTAAAATTGTAAACATAACAACACTTAGCGAAACATGGCCAGGTTGGATCATACACATTCCATCCATTGTTATAACCACAGCACTAACAAAAACAAGTACTGGTACTTGAGATAACTTGGACGCTGGTAGACAGTAGCTCAACATGCCTGGACCTACTTCTAAGGACAGGAAAAATGCTCAAGAGCGAGTAGAGTGGAAATGCTGACTTACATACACTAAGACTATAAAATCTAAAGAGGAGATCTGATCAGAGGGGCTGCTTAAAGGGTGGGAACAGGAGGAATTAAAAGGGAGTCAAAGCCAGTGGGAAAGAACAAGGAAGGCACTGGATCAGCTTTGAGGAGAAAAGCTGCTTCTGTCAATGTCGTCAATGCCAAAATAACCCTTTCTTCTCATAAACATGGGAGATGCTGACTTGCACGCAACATCAGGCCTGAAAATAATAAAAGGCAGCAGCTGAAAATAAGAGATTACATGATTTCTGAGAAGGCAGGACAAAGAGCAGCATCCAATATTGGGCAGATGATATAAAATAAGAAAACTGAAGCCTTGTATTACTGTTGCTCACGTCTACTTGTTACGAAGCTTCTCTGACTCTAAGTGACTCATAACATAAACCAATAATAAAATAAATTAATACAAATATACTGACTTAATTTCCAGGAGCATGCAGTGCCTAGTGTATGGCCTGTGAGGGAACTGAGTTTATTCCCTGATTGAACCATTGTTTTATTATTTTCTTTAATATTTCTATCTGTAGAGTGGTTTATCTTCTGAATTTGTTTGTATGCCCCTAAAATCTGCCTCTGGTAATCTGTGGGTAAAAGTTGTTAGTTATATAAAACAAAGGAAAATTTTCTCTTATTCTTTTAAATGAGAATTAGATTTTGGCATCCGATTTGGTCCCTGAAATGTCCTGAGAAGCCTAGCCATTTCTTTGGAGTTTTGATGAATAAAAGACTGTGTACTCTTTACCTTTGAAATCTGACTAAAGAAACATGCTACACTCCAAAACATTCATTTCCTCCAAAAATTTCTTGGAGCTTTTTGTCCAAAGCCTCTTCTTTACTTTCCTGGATCATTTCTGAGACTTTGATCATTTTCTGTTTGGTTTGCCCTTATCAGGAAGATCACTGATACTAAAATGAATGGTGAAAAGGAGATCAGCACCACGAAGGTGGAATTGGAAGGCTATGATAAATTATGAGATGGAGGAAGCCAGGTTAGGAAAACAGACTTTCCAAGCTTAAAATGCACTCCAACCTTATGAGATAATAAATTTAATAGTGTCCTTCAACCTTCTTTCAGATTTGTGTAAGCTGATGATAAACTGTAATTTTTCTGTTTCAAAGGGAAAGGAGCACAAACATCTTTGGCCACCAAAAGAGCTCAGCTCTTACAACATAGTTTGATGAGCTAAGTGTAAATGAATCAGAAAACATACGGGTTGAATTTCTACCATTATACTCCTGGAAGGCCCCTTTTATTCTTCTTTAATAAAAAAAAACAACAATGTATTGGAACAACAGAGTTTAGATTTTTCTGAATCAAATTTGAGAAACCAGCTCAAGAAATTCTTCTGAATCTGAATGAACAAAAGTTGCTTCCCTTTTCCTTTTAATTTTAGCATTTCTTTTGACTTTCTTGGTCTTCATTTGTCTAAGTGCCCAATGAAGAAAATAAGCAACTTTGTGCAAGCTGACTTGAAAGGTAAGTGTCCATTTTAGGAGCTTCCTTTAATAAAAATCAGGTGCTGCAGTTACCTATCTATTTATCTTACAAAATTTCTTTTGAGACTGTTGCTGGCACTTCCATTTTAATCACGTCAAATAGCTAGATAGATTTGACCGAAGCGGTCTTCATATCCCAATAATATGGCTGGGCTCCCACTATCAAAGTCTATATTTTTCTAATACCAGTTCTCTAATGTCCAAATAGTATATATTAATTCAACTATATAAATTCCTCCAAGTTGTGATAATATCATTTTGGTCAGAGTACACTTTACCAAATTTAAATCTCATCCATATGTCTATATCAAGAAACTATATATAAACAATTAAAGCAGAGTTGAGGACTTGCAAAAGCCTAGTTGGTCATTAGGTTCCCCTAACATAAAAAATTGCATTAATGGCTGCAATTCTACCCTCTTTGAATTTCTGCCCTTTACCACATGACTTTCAAGTTCCTCCCACCAAAAAGTAGAATGCATTTTCCTACAACTTGACTCTTTGTCCATGTGATTGTTTTAACCAATGGAATGGTAGTGGGTATGAAATAACAAAAGCGTTAAAAAGTTTTGAACAGCTGAGCTTGCTCACTTATGAGTCTTATGTCATCATGAGAACATGACAAGGATAACCAAGGAGAAAGATGAACAATCTAGGAGCAGAGCTGCCCCAGCTGAACTGCTCCCGAGGAGCTTAGCATCGAGAGTTCAATTCCTGGCTACTCCCAGAAGCATAAGTGACCTCATTCAAAATTACATATCATCCAGTTGAAGCTGGCTGAGATCAGCCCCACTTTCCTGAGTTGATCACATATGCATGAGCTAAATAAAACTTACTAGCATATACTACTAAGCTTGTGTTCTTATTTATTGTACACCATTACTTGGCATGTGGGTAATTACACATCCATATCCTTCCGCTATATCCTTCTTGTCAGCTGTAGAGCACAGGTTTTTTAAAAAACGTATCTATAGATCCTTACTGATAACATCCTTTTTAAACAGAGTGATTGCCAAGAAAGACTTGAAAATATAATAAGAATTAAATAAAGCACTTGATAAAAGCCTCAGAACTATCGTTTAGGCTAGGTAGTCTTTGTGTGTTCCTATGAATTTTCAAGGTACCTTGAAGTTATACACTCTCTTCTGTGCCCTTCGTAACAACCCCACAAAGTGGATCAAACATTAATACCTTATTTATCAAGTACTTTCCATGTGTTCAGTTCTGTTCTAAATGCCTTACATATACTAACATGCTTATTTTCACATCTATCCTGTGAGGAAGAAAATATTTATTATTTCTGCAAGCAAGGATACCAAAGCTCATTTCAGCCTCATCCATGTAAGATATTACATTTTACATGTAAGATACATGTAAAATATTATAGCGACCATTTACTAAGAACTTTCTAATATCTTTACATGATTACCTCATTTAATTTTCACATCAATCCTTGAACCGGGAACTCTACATGAATAAATTTATTTTATAGATGAGACAACTGAGGATCAAAAATGTTAAATATTTTGCCCATGTCACAGAGCTATTGTAGCCATGCTGAGGAATCTATACCTCAAGAACTCTAACAACTTAGGCCTGGTTGCATGGTCTACCATGCTCTTGGGAGTCATGACTAATAGGAGTTGTAGGAAAAAAATACAGCAAATTTTTTAATTTATAAGAAAAAGTTATGTCACGTAAAAGGCTGAAGACCAAGACCAAACCAGGCCACAACAAGCCTTTATTAGGGCAATAGATCTCCCGGGCTGTCTCTGAACAAAGGAGAGACAAAAGCAATATGGCCGTGGCAGGGAGAGTCTTTTATAGAGACTGGGGTGGGGTTTGCAGGGGCTGAAGCGGGGTTGAATGAGGTAGTCACTAAGGAATGGAGGAGCTGGTGACGTCACTAGATGGTAGGAGGTGAGCAAGTATTAGGTTACTCTCTAGGTGGGAACAGAGGCATGCTGGGAAGAAGGGTTTGTTCTTTGGTGGGAGCAACCATCTTGGCATGACGTCACACAGAGGAGAGGGCAAGGCACGATTGGGAGAGGGCAGCTGCTATACATAATAGCTGCTGAGGTAGTGGGAGACCTATCAAGTTATAGTAAAAGACACTTTGTCATTAATATCCCCCAAAGTACTTCTTCTTGCTGCAACCACATTTATCTTATTATTCCTGTCACTTTCTGAAGCCCTCTTTTGTGTCTTTAGTTGTGCCATCCTGGATGCCTCAGTCCTGAATCAATTCAAAATGCTTAACTCTGGTGGTCGTTTTGACTTTAGGGAAGAGGCAGAAGTTGCACAGTGTCAGACCTGGTGAATAAAGTGGATGAGGACACACTGTCATGTTTTTATGAGTCTGACTTTCCAGAGGATGGCACTTGGCAGCAGGATTCACCATATTTATGATCTTAACTACTAAAAGTACTCAAAGAGGACTTCTAGAACTCTTTCTGAAAGCAGCAAGAAGGACTGGATAAATGTGTTCCAAGTGAAAGCGAGTATTTTGAGGGCAATTAATGGCAATGTGCCTTTACTGTAACAAATTTTTAGCATTTAAACACCCACTACAGATGTTGAGCACAGTGCATATAGTCTTCCTGTGAGCAAGCTTCATCCTCAATGTCCTTCGTCCTTCAGAGTAGCCATACACGGGGATCTTACATGACGCTGAGTCTGAAGTTTTTCCTCTGAAAGGTAATCAAATTTCAAAACCCACTATTTAGTCCAAAAATTCCTTAAAGCTGGCCGCCTGTGTCTCTGGCTAGCCATTTCACACCAGTCACTAAAAACCCGGAAAGCTTCAAGGTCCTACTCCCTTGAATTTCTCTCATTTACAATGGACTCAAGTGTTATTTCAGAAATATATCATCAATACTTAATAATACTTAGTAATGAATGAATCTTAACATTTCACCATAGTTCACTGTGAGCAACATTTTAATATAAAGACAATGGACCAAAGGATAAATAAAATTTATTTTCCTCTCTCTCGTTAGCCAACTTATCAGAATAACTTCTGTGATTCCATCTCAAGTTCCAGGATAGTTACTTTCTTGCTTTTAGGACTGGCTGTTAAAGTTTGCATCCTAAATTTCCTTTCTTTTTAATTTTTTCAACTCTTAAGATTGGACCTATGATGTAAACTCAGAAGAAAATCTTGGAATACAAAAGTTGTCTCCTGAAGTATCGTGGCTTAGGCCTGGGGAGCTACTTTAGGATTAACTATTATTTAGCAATTTAGGAAATAACTTAGCCAGTGACTTTGATTCAAAGAGTATTATTAATTAGGCAGTTAAGGTGCCGAATTGTACAAGATGACCCAGAACTCTGCAAGTTGAAATGAGATAAACCACTCTTATGAATCAGGAATGCAGAATTCATTGGTGCAGTCTGATGAGCTTGGTTATGATAATTGAGAGCAGTAATTAAGCACATATAAAGAGAGGTCTTTTAAAATATGTTAGCAAGTGTGCATTTTGGATGATTATGTTAGAAGCTAGATAATTGTTATGCAACTTGTGAAATTTATAACATTCTAATTACCGATTAAGTAAGATAATTTCTATTTAAAGAAGCAAAATATTTTTAGTAGGATTCCATATCTAGTAAGTTTTGGGAAATCCTAGACTTTAAATTACAATACTTAGGGAAATTAGAAAAAAAATCCATATGAATGAGCAAACAATAGACACAACATGCTGGATATACCTGAAAAATTTGAAGATGGAGACTATACTTTTGGCCTTAATTTTAGAAATGAGTTGGAAGAAGTAAAAAAATGCACTCAAGAAGAATTTTTGCAATTTATTTTCCGAGTCAAAGCCAATATATGATGAAGACAATACCTGAAAAGATTCAGTGAATCTAGGACATACCTACCGGGTGACTTGGCTAGGAGGAATGGAATCAAGGATGAATTTAATGGCTTCTGTTGTGGTAGAAAAGTGAATATTCAGAGTTGGATCAACTTTCAATCTTAACTGATTCATACTAGCGTGACCTTGACAGGTTACTGGACTTTCGGGGACGTCTGTTTCATGGCCTAAAGGGAATATTAATATCTTCTGAGTAATATTGCTATGAGAACCATATGAATTAATGCATGTAAATTAGCCAACAGTAGTTGTGACTCTGTATGTTCTAGAAATTTCCTTCATTTCCTTTTGCCTTTCTCTTGTCACTGCAACTCTGTATTAATCAAACTTTCTGTTCCTTTTTAATATCTAGCTCTGTCTCTGATTCTTAATCAAGGGTTCAACAAAAGCTCACTTTTCAGTGAATGAACCAATGGAACAACTTAATGTCTTTGAAAGTATTCTTTCCTACGTGACCTAAGGTATTAAAACTTGCTGGATACAAACTGTCAGTTAGAAAACCTGGTTGAGTATAAATATAATGTTTCATTTTCTTATGTACATCAACGTTACTCCCAGCATCTTGCCATTATGAATAATGCTGCTATGAACATCTGTACACAGATACCTCTTTGAGGCTTTGCTTCTAATTCTTTTGAATATGTACCTAGAAGTATAATTCCTGAATCATTTGGAACTTCTAATTTTAGTCTTTAAAAAGAACTATCATACTGTTTTATTTTCATAATGGCCACACCATTTTGTATTTCCACCAAGTCTGTATACAGATTCCAGTTTCTCCACATCCTCAGCAACAATATTTTTCTTCTTTTGAAAAATTAATAGCTATCCTAAATGGGTATGAGATAGCACCCAATTGTGAGTTTGGTGTGCATTTTACATTATTAGCCATTTGGACATCTTTTTTCCAGTTCACTTTTCAACTCAATTTGCACTTTTTCTCCAGGTCAATTTTTATTTCAAATTGTGCTCTATTTCTCCAGTTCATTTTGAACTTAAATTGCACTTTTTTTTCTCTTTTCTTTACCTATTTTTCTTTTCCCCAGAGAATGCAAAACAAGTAACTGCTTTCAAGTTTCTTCTGACTATATGGAATGTAGCTTCCAGGACTACTAACAGTCTCTGTCCTTGTTATGCTCTACCAAAATGTGGAATCTCCTTAAATGTATAAATGCATAAATGTATTGTTGGTCACACAACACAAATAGCTCCAAATCTATGTGATTCTACCAAGCTGTCCAGAAACATGAACAGCTTCTTCACATAATCCTAACTTTTCCAAACATCAATTCCTAGATACACACACTGAATTTGCTTTCTGTCTTTATAATACTCACTCTTTTTAAAAAATGATCCATTTTTTGTGAAGTCCAGAAAATCATCTCAATGGAAGACAATGTCCCTTTATATATGTGAATTATTTTCATAATAATGGTAGTACACAGCTAAACAAAACAAAACAAAAACACTATAGTAATAAAAAGGGTTTGATACAGAATATAAGATATTTAAGCCTGATATGAAAAGTACCCTCCATCCAGCTAATATTAGATTCTGAAACAAATTTTGAAGAACTGTTATAGACCTTTTCCTCACATATGACTGTGTTCCTTTTTAATTTATCAAAATAAGAATTTCCATTTCTGTATAAACACTGGTCTCTATCAATTTTGACTGAGCTCTCATAATTGAGTGTGCCCCTGCCATAGGAAATAGACTTCTATTAGACATTTGCCATCAAGGGAAAGAACAGATAATTTTGCAAAAGAAAAAAAGAATCTGATAATTTCAGCTTAAATTTGATAAATATTTTAAATCTGGCTAAAAATAAGTAGAAAAAATTTTATGATACAAAATAATTTATAGTTGAGAAATATATTTTAGAAGTATTATTTCTATAAAAATAAGCAAGTTGATGACACCTGGCACCACTTTGTATACTTTGACTCCAATTTCTTTGCTTTGAATCTATTTTACATGTCATGCTGTCTTTGTAAATTTTCTCTGGGATTTTTATTTCACTCTAAGCATCTTCTTATTCAGTGTTTCCTTATGCAGTATTCTCATAGACTTTTAAAAAAATTCCATAGCAATTTAGCATAGAGAATATACTTTCTCAGTTACATTTTGCCTTTTGTTAGTTCAAAAAGTGTGTTTTGTTATTGAAATACAATCTGTCAAGTACATGTTTCCCTAAGACTTGTTAACAGTATCTTTCTCATTTAATTTACAGTATATCTCTTTTCCTAATCATTTCTTCAAAACTTTAGCAAATTTCTCTATACGTCCCCAAAGAATTTTCTAATAAAAATGTTTTCCATGAATTACTTCAGCTGTTTTTATCTTGTTAGGATCAACACCTCTGTTCCAGTGGAAAATGGCTGTTTTATGCTTTGTCAGTAAATGAAAAAATTCAAATGGTGTCTCTAAATTGTCATTATCAAGTGTAGCAAGATTTGCTATAGTTTGGATTGTGAATTGCATTGCTTTAGAAATACTGAGAAAATTGTAGCTTTGTTCCTTGTTCCATGTGTGTAATGCTTTTTCTCTTTTATACACACACACGCGCTCACACACACACACGCGCTCGCACACACACACACACACACACACACACACACCCTATTATAGCTATGTCGTATGGCCCAAATTACCCTTTCATTAATTAGAGATGCATTGTTAATGGTAGAGAGTGGGAACCCAAAGCATAACAACTCTTAATAATTGTAAAATTTAGGTGGTCAAATCACATTAGAACATAGGTATTTTGCCCTTATTCAAGGATACTGATAAAAGCTACATTTTGAAAAAGTATTAAATGCACATTATGGGCTTTTCTCATTTTCCTTACCAACAACTGTGGTACGGATGAGTTTCTGGTCACACCGTATGGGACAAGGAAAGCCTGACACACAGTGAGACAAAGTAACTTGCTGAAGGTCACTTATTTCATACAGGTTTCCATCTACCCGGCGCCATCTTGTTTTGGGTCAGACATTTTTTGATATTTCTTGTGTTTGTATGATCAGTACACTTCACACCATATCTGCTTTGCATAGATTGAATTAGCCGTTTGACCATTTTGTGAAGGTTAGTTTAGATAGTAAAATTCATAATTCCAGTGAACCACAAGCAGGTAAACTGTGATAAGCTACAATACAATGACAGAGCAGAAAAGGACCAAGGTGCCACTGTACCCTTCCCCCAGGGCTGCCCGCCACCCCTCTTTCTGTAGGGAGCATCCACTTCTTAGCTGAACAGGGCATGTTCTGATACAGAAGGGCCCTAAGAGCACAGGTGTCTATATTACATGCTGAATATCAGTAAAACTTTGTTTTCTTCTTATTTTAGAACAGAAATAAACATAAATAGAAGTTCTAATATGTCTTTTCCATGCCTACAGTGAATTGCTTCAGACTCCTGGAGTGCAAATATGTCTCTTTGGGAGAGCACTGCAATAATACAAAATAAAAATTTGAAACTAAAGAACAAATACTCATTTAGCCCTGGACTGAATTTTTAGGAAGGAGTCAAAATAAAAAAAGAATGAAGGGGGTGGATCTTCCTATGCTGAACCAACACTGCCATCCCTATAACAAAACCACTTTCTACATACTGCCAGATCTGACTTCTAATAGTTTGTTTTGTTAAACAAATTCCTATGTATGTTCATGCTTTTTTCTTCTATTATTTTTATCCAGTTTTAGGATTAGCACAATGTTGAGTTCCTAAAATGAGGGGAGAAGTGTTCCTTCTTTTTTCTGCTTTAATTGTTTGATATAATTTATCAGTTAAAATGTATATGAGCCTGCTGTTGTCATATAGGTATGTTTTCAAGCTAGGAATATACTTTCTTTAATAGGTGCTATTCAAATTTTATATTTCCTCCAGAGTTAGTTTCATTAATTTGTCTTCCAAGGTACTTCTTAGAAGTTGTCAAATTTATTTCCAAAAAGATTTTTGTAATATGCTTTCTATATCCTTTGAAATTCTGTAAAATCTGTGATAATGTCTCCTAGATCTTGATATTGTAATTTTAAAAATGTATAAATGATATTGTGTAACAGGAAGAAAAGGTCTAAAGGAGCAGGGGAAGTGGGAGGGGTAGGGGAAAGGAAAGAAGGGAAAAGAAAAAATATGAGAAAAGGAAAAGAAATGGAAATGATGTCTATGTAAGTAGGGAAGTGTGGAGTGGGTGATAGGTATACAGGCAATGGGGAAAAAAAAGAATCAAGGAGGTCAAGTAAGATTAACACTTTAAAATCCCCACTTGCTATAGAAACAGAGGATTCAGGAGAGCAGTTCAGCTATCCAAGAGATTTGAAGGATAAAATGTCTCTAAATGTCAAAAACTATTATCAGACTTAACTGCAATTGGCTCATGAGCCTCAGCCTGTGGTTATACAACACGCACCCTTCCAGTGCCCTTTCCACAAGTGGTGGCTGACACTTGGACTTGTGAGAACTCCAGCATCCTATGTCCTGACTGCCAGCAGGCTGTTCTGGAAACTCAAAGACCCTGTGGCTCCTTGACAGGGTCACTATTTGCTGGTCATGGAAGCCTTGTGCATAGAATGGCGTAGGCCACACTGTTTATTTAATCAGTTCACTGTTAACCTCTGTGTTTTCCCACTGGTGAACTTTTTCTATTTTTTGGGTATGGAAATAGCAGATAATTTTATTGACCTGGACATTTACTCTCATATTAAACAGCTGAAAGATTTAAGGAGTGTTCAGAGATTTACAGTGTCTTGGTGTAATGAATGTCTTATGTTACTGGGTCTGGGCCAATATACCCACTACCTTATAATTTTTTTTTTTCCTTTACTTTGATTACTTTGCTTTGGGCCCTTCGTGTGTTACTAACAACAACAGGGTTTCATTGCCTGATCCAGGGTGATGTTTCAAAACTTCCTGGAGGCCATTCTGGCTTAGTTGTTCAAGTAAATCTCTCCTTTCATAATTTATCATTGTCTGTAGAACTTCTGGTCTTACTGATGACCCATGATCTGCTCCTACCAGGGAATGCGGTACTAACAACCATCTAGAGACCAGTTGTAGAGATTAGCAATGTTTGGACGCCATTTTTTAGGTAGTTGTTGGTAAGTTCAGCTCTCTTTTCCATTCTGTCTCACTGCAAGTATCATTACTATTTAACTCCATTCACAATTCTGAAACGATTTTTTCTCCCTCATTTTTCCTCTTCTTTCTCATCCCTGACATCCTCAGCAGAATCCGCCAAAAGAATTGAGCTCTATGAAGTGTTTATTTTTGTTTTTATGTTGTTAATAAACTGGTAATAATACTGGACAATTAGTATCAGGAGAATCCTGGAAAAGACACCATAAAAAGAAAACCTAAAATTACAAAGTAATGTGATTGATTTCCATCGTTTTCATACAAAGTATTAGCTTTGATTCCATCCTTACTCTCTCTCTCCTGTCTGGGGATTGAACTCAGGGCCTGGCAGTACTCGGCATATGCTTTAGCATCGAGCTACACCCTCTGCCCCTAAGATTAGTCCATAAATCACAGAATAAATGATTCACACACTGCATTTTAAATAGAGTCTGGTTTATATACATATTTTAAAGGTCATATCTGATATTTAAATAGATTAATCCTTGATGCTTGTATACTAGTGGTATCAATAAAGAACTTCAAAGATTCTCCAAAGAATATTTTAATTGGATGAATACACTGATATCTGGTGTATGACAAACAGTGCTTAAAGGAGTCTGCTTCTGAAAATTGAAAGCTAATTATGTACTTTGAATTACTAAAATGGATTTTTTGTCAAAAAATTCAAAGCATTTCTATGTTGAGACCTATGTAAAAGTAATCCTACAATAAAAGAACAGTGACCATTACTTAGTAAGTACATGAACTACTCAGTAAATGATTTGAATTAATTATCTTATTTAATACCTGCTGATCATTTAATGAAATTGATACCATTATGTCACTGTTTAAAAGACAGAAAGGGAATTAAATTACTCCCTGTGAGGCTGGAAATCAGCAGAGGAGAAATTTTAAACAGAGGCCACTGACTCCAAAGCATAGGCACGTTGCCACTCACTTTAATGAGAGTGGAACTCACTGAGAGAAAACTAACAAGACTTATTTGCCCTGTATTAATGGGAAAACTGAAATTAAAAGTGGGAAAATAGTGATTGCTCCAAGTTACCAAAAGTTATAGAATGCTCAGATTAATATACAATTAGCAGAAGCCAATGTTTAGAAGGCAAGAGTTTTTTGTCTGTGTCTTACCATTAAAAATAGTAATTAATATATTTTTACTTCTAATTATGTACCAGGTACTATATACTAAGCACCTTACCCTTCAACTCTTAGTTCTCACAATAAACTTCTGAAACTGATACTCCTAGTCATCCCGTTTTATAGACAAGAAAGCTAAGGCACAGGGAGAATGAATAATTTGCTTGTGATCACAATGTTAGCAAGTGAAAGTACTTTGCATTCAGGTGGTAGAGACTGTGTGCCACTGTATCCAACTCTCTTACCTTTCTTTTGACTCCTTACTGGGTATGGAAGTTCCAGGGATTCAGTCAAAGTCCTTTATCTTTTGAGTGACAAAGACCAAGAAAATAATGCATGAGATCAGCTAATAAAAGATCATGGAAATACTGAGTAGTAAACAGAATTGAAGGCAAAATTAGTAATTATATCATAAGAATATGACCTAATCTGGAACTACATATGGTTCAGATTGAATCCAAACTCATGGAAATTCGACAATCTTCCCGCCCCCATTTTTGTCTTACTTTCACTGTGAAGTCTATGCTGGCAAGACAAATATTACTCACTATGTGTATTGTTTGATGCCATCCACCCCACTTTTGTTTTCTTACTCTAAAGCTATAACACTACACTTCAGGTGCTCAGGCAATTTTTGGAATAACTCTGAGTAGAATTCTGTAGATGATTTGCATATATGTGATCAAAATTTGTGCTGGAGATTTAAGAGCATGGAAAAGATCACTGTATGTTCATCCTGATGCAAAAAATAACTTTTGACAACATCGGATCATGTAAGCTGGAGAGGCTGGGTGGCTGAGACTATGCAACAGACTTGGCTGGTGTAACAATAACAAGGCAGGTCACAGCAGCCTCAAGCTTTCCAATGTTCTGTGGTGACTCATTTTGTCCATATGGCTATCCAACCGTCCCAGCTCTAGTGGTGAAGTAACTAACTACCTTTATGCCTTTGCCTTTGCATAAAACCAGCCACATACATCTGAGTTTATATCAAAGCCATTCTCTATATTTAGTCCCTTATGTATTTTTTGTCAATGTTACATTGTCCTAATCATTAAGCTTTATAATCAGTCTTTTGAATCTTTATTTTCTTTTTATTTCTTTTTTTACTTTATTTTTCTTTACTTTTATTTTATTTTATTTTCTTAAAATAACCAAAATCTCCATTTTCATACTGAATATTAATAGTATTAGTCATTATTTTATTTTTGCTATTAAGAAAATTTTCTGTATTTTATCATTAAATGAGAGGTTTGTTTTTTGGATATATGTTAATCAACTAACATGTGGTTACTGCTATCCCTAATTTTCTGAGTTTTTGTAACTAGAAACAGGTGCTAGATTTTTTGATATTCTTTTTTGGAATTCATTAAGATAATTGCATGATTTTCTTTTTATTTATGAGGCAAATTGCATTGAGTTCACTCTTGCCTATGTGAAACAAAGCTTTTTTGAATTCACTGTTGTTCATTTTACACATTACCAGATTTACTTTAATAGTATTTTCTTAAATATTATTATATCTAACTTTATGAGTGGGATTAACCTATAATTAACCTATAATTTTTCTTTTTTGTAATTTTCTTGTTAGACGTTGGAATCAGGACTTGCTCCTTTCATCCCCTAGAGAGGTAGGTTTTATGTTTTCTTAATTTCTGAGTGTATAAGACAAACATATATTTTTCTAATAATGTTTGACTGAATTAACCAGAGAAATCTCCTGGGGCCAGATACTTCCCTAGAAACATTTTATAATAACACATTTAATTCAGAATATTTATTTATTTATTTGTTAGTTTTGGTTGGTTGTGATTTTAAGAACTTTTAAATTTCATTTTATTGCTGATTTCACTGGCAAAAGTTATTCATAATTATCCTTTTAAAAATATACCTGTAGGATCTGTAGTGATGTTACCTTTTATATTCCTGATATTGATGCTTTATGTTTTATGTTATTTCTCATTGTTAATATTTTGTCACGTTTATTAATATTTTCAAAGGAAAAGCTTTGGGGTTTGTAGATTTTCTCTATGGTGTGATCACTTATTATTTATCATTTCTATTTTATTTTTTTGTTTCTACTTTTATTTTGTTTCCTTTTTCTTGCTATCTTTGTATTTTGAACTTTTGTTTCCTAGGTTCATGGGAGTCTTGAATAATTGATTTGTTTTCTTCTTTAGTATATTTATTTATAGCTATAAATTTCCTTCTCAGTATTGCTTGATTTCTTAACTTCTGATGTGTAGCATTTTCACTTTTATTCAGTTAAATTTTTTTCTAATTTGCTTTGTTATATCTTTGATTCATGAGTTACTTAGCATTTTATTGGTTATTTTCTAAATACTTCAAAATTTTCCAAACATTTTTCTGTTAATAATTTATATCTTCTCACTGTTTGATTTTTGAAATTTTTTTTTTTTTTTTGGTATGGGGGATTGAACTTGGGTCCTTGAGCTTGTGAGGCAGGCAGTGGAACCACTGAGCTAAATCCCCAGCCCTAACTGTTTGATTTTTAACTTTTTCAAACTTGTCAAGATACACTTCCTTGCTCAGAATTTGATCTATTTTGTTAAATATTTTACATGTACCTGGGGAAAAAATACCCTATAATTCTGCAGTTGTTGAATGTAGTGTTCTGAATGTCAATTAAGTTAAACTGGCTAATTTGGAATTCAAATTTTCTGTATTCTTCATGATAATTTCTCTTTGTTCTAGTGGTTATCAAAGTATATTAAACTAATAATATTATGCATTTATTTATTTCTCTTTTCAATTGCATCATTTTATATGAATTATGTTTTAATATGTATATAAACTTAGGACTTTTATATTTTCTTGTTGAATTTACCCATTAATTATTATCAATATATTAATTTACTTTTAGTATTACTTCTTGCATTAAATTCTATTTTATCTCATTTCAGAACAGGAAGATTTGGCTTCCTTTGATTTTTCTTTGCAGTGAACATCTTTACTTTAAAAATTTTTATTAGTACTTGTTTGTAGTGCATACAATTTATAATCATCTAGGGGAGCATAGTACATAGTACATCTGATTTACTTTTAAATCTCATTCTCTTTCCTCCCTCTAATTCTAATTTTTAATTTCTAGCAGGTAAATTTGATTATTTTTAAAGATCCATGTTATTATTAAATTTCCATCTTTTCATCCATTCATTTATTTTGATCATTTTCCCTCTATTTATTATACTTTAAATTTTTATCTACAAATTCTAGTATCTAAATAATTTGAGGGTCTTCCTTTACTTAATTTATCTGGTGGTTTTCAGGTAAATTACCTGTTTATCTTTAAATTTTAATCTTATGCCAAGCTTCTGTCAAAAAAGAGCTATAGAAATTGTATATAATTTCCCCAAAGATTGTCCTTTCTTTTGTTAGACAGATAATATGAGGAGAAGGTCATGTTAGTCTAATCAGTAATTGAGCTTGGTCAGTGCTTGGCTGCAGATTTATTCAGGTTCACCCACCTCTGCTATGTCACTCATCTTCTGACTGTATCTCTGTAGATATCTATCTCCTTGGTCTTGAAGCATTCTAATTCAATTCTTCTGAGTTTGAGCATAGAAATTTAGAATGCAGTCTAGTACAGCTTCAATGCATGATAATCATCTTGCAGGAATAAGTCATAAATTTACAGGCATGGGGCCTTTTATTTTAAGAACCAGCAAACCAGGAAATTTCACTCTCTCTTCTAGTCCTACTGTCCCTTATTGACTAGTCTTTCTAGAATTTTGAGGAAAAGTTTAATACATAAGTCTCCTGTAATGAAATTCATGCCTCTCAGATGCTTTAAATTGAGCTCTTTAATCTTCCATGCCAACAGGTTCAGAACCTGGGAAATATTTTGTGCTTATTGAAGGGTTTTCTCTTTAGGGCACTTTTGCTAGGTGCCTTGTCAGCCTTTGCTTTGCCAGACAAGAATCTTTACAGAAGAAACAGTTATCAGCTTACAGATCTTTTCAGAATTTTAGTTCATTTAGACCTTATTGCTTCTATCATTTTCGATGTCTTTAAAAATGTATTTTTGTAATGTATCTTTTTTTCCCTCCTACTGTAGAAAGAGGCAAGAATTTGCCAGTGTATGCCATATTTTATCTGGAAGACAAAATTCTTAATGTTTTTATTGTTTACTTGACAGTCAAATTCAGTTTTCTAAGTAATTATTAATACATGTATATTTTTCAGGATTGTTGTTATATGGAACAAATGACTATCAAGTTTTCTTTCATATATGATATATGTAAACTTCTACACAAAAATTTTTTTTGTTGCTGTTTTCTTTTCTTTTTATTTACTTTTTTTTTTTTTTTTTGAGACAGGTTCTCACTATATAGTGCAGGCTTGCCCCAAACTCAACCCAGCTGGCCTTGAACTTGTGATCTTCCTGCCTTAGCCTCCCAAGTGCCGGGATTATAGGTATGCACCACCAGGTCCAGCAATTTACTGCCTTCAAACCTTGTATAATGACTGTGTAATCAGAAAAGCAAATTCTAGGAACTTTCCAAGGACCCATTCCTGTACAGGGATACCTAAATCACACAACATATCTCTGTGAATCATATGCGTATACCCCACTGGCCAGATCAATTATATTTTCATTTTAATTTCTTGAATTACCAAATGCCTTTGGCTCCTCAATTTGTAAGTAGCATGAGAAGTGAGTGGAAAGACACAGAGATATTAACTATTTCCACTTACAATATACTGATTTTACAAAATTTATAAAAACGTATGCCCATGTGACCATATGTGACTAGGGATTAGCTCAGGACTAGAAGAAAGGGTCAGGAAAGGAGAGGGTCTATAAGACTCTTCTGGCTCATGGAAAAATCCACTACTATCAATAATATGCACATTCACCATCACCACCATCTTAATGAACAAATAAATAAGTACAGTGCTGCCTAAGCACAGCCAGTAAACAAATTGGCTGATCTCAACAAGTGGACTTATGCTTATTTGGCTTGTTCTGATCTTTCATGAAACTTTCAAGGAATGTAAAACTTAGGCCATATTATAATTGTTTAAATAGTCAAGGAAAATGGTCAGTCCTAGGAGAAAAAATGCCATTGCATCATAGTGGTATTAGTATGAATTTTGGAATCAAGAAGCCTAGGTTTAAATCCCAACTCCATTCTATACCAACTGTACAACTCTGATCCAGTTTATTAGTCTCTCTGTGCCCTCACGTCCTCGTCTGTAAAATGGAGCTGGGTGTGTATATGGGTGTTTGTTATGTGTACATGTATGTCCATCTATTTATATATACATACATAATGCATATTGATACATATTATGTTAAGTTTCCTTTTCCTCCCTCCCTCCCTCCTTTTCTTCCTTCTTTCCTTCCTTCCTTCCTTTCTTTTCCTTCCTCCCCCTCCCTTTCCTTTCATTTGTCTGGCCTTAGCATACCGTAAGTACTATATAATATTTGTAATTAAAATTATTTTGATCTATTCTTTACAGGAAAAAGAAAGATCCTTCTCTTTCTACTATATTAACATTGCTTATCATATTTAACAGGGAATGCATGGAGCCTAAGATATGTTTTTAGATAACTGGCATGTCACTAACCTGTTATATACTGTGACATACACAGCAGTGTGTGGGAAAGAAATGTGCTGAGACAAGACCTATCTTTAAAGCTCACAAACTATACCTTAGAGGCAGCCACCTGTAGACTCATTCTTTCATGTCCCTTGTATGCTCTGGGGCTCTGTCCTTCAAGTGGATACAGTTAGTCTGACACTGAAAGTTAATCTGTTCGCTGTAAGAATTAGTGAAATGATGATTCCATTTAAGGAAAATGTTAGTTTAAAGACACGAAATGGTGAGACTTTGAAGTTTATCATAAGCTTACTTACAGCTAGCTTATGATAACATTGGAAAGGAGTTTCATAATAAACATTGAATATTAGTGCTAATTTTATAAAGGTTACCTTTTTTGTATTTCTCTTGCTTGGCTTCTTCAGAACTTTTCCTTTTGAATTTTCTTAGGAATATAATTTGTATAAACACTCAAAAATCTTCTGAACACATGCTGCTGACAGGTATGATTGGATACATCTGGTATGGTATAACATATGTAACACATATAAACTTACAAATTCAGGAAATAGATTAATTCATTCATTCTCTAGCCAACTAGCTTCTAAATCTGCCTTATTATCTTTTCTAATGCAAAGTCAAAAGGTTAAATATTTGACAAAAATTATAAAATTTGGAAATTATATTTAATTCGTAAATGGTGGTTTGTTAGATATAAAATGTATTATTACTTTGTCATTACTGCAATAGTGTATGAATAGTATAGCATTTTTTTCATGCTGGGGATTGAACCTAGGCTAGACAAGAATTCTTCTGCTCTGTTTCAACCCCAGCCCTTTTCTGTTTCTTTGATTTTCTTTTAAATTTAAAAAGAAGATTTACTACAGTAAAAGACACATTGCCGTTAATTCCCTCATAGTATTTCCCCCTTTTTATAGTTTTCATATTTCTTTTTTTATTTCATTAAGTTTATTGGTGTATTTAAGGTGTATAATTTGATGACAGTTATTATTGGGAATTCTTACCTTTGCATGACATGTCTTGGTTCTTATTTTTTTCTGTTTTTTTAAATTTTAAGACAAAGTCTTGACAAGTTCCCCAACCTGGCCCTGAACTTGTGAACTTCATGCTTCAACCTCCAAAGTAGTTGGGATTACAGGTGAGTGCTGTGACACCCAGTCAGATAGAATAACTTTTGGAAACAGAAATAATTTTTACTTGAACTGTATTCCCAAGAAGTTTTTACAAAAGCTTATTTTGTAAATTAAATAATTAATCTGTGGCAACAGGAACTATTAGTCTGACCAGTTGCCCCACAATGTAGGTGGCTAGAAAGTCATCCTATTACCACATTATATGTGTATTAATTTATATGGGTACAGTTTTGCCTCTTCCACTAGACTTGGAACATTTTGAGGGCAGTGAAGATATTTTCTGCAACTCTGCATCCTGGCTGCTTAGCTGAGTGCCTCCATTTAGAAAGTGTTCATTGCCATGCACTGTGTACAAAGTAAAAGGGGAATTTTGTAACCATCAAGGTGGCCCTGTGGTTGCAGGTGTGTTGCTAACAGATGCACGTCTAGTACAAAGTGTCCTGACTTACAGTATCATTGAGAAGATGGTAGTGTTAGCAAAGGGCAGCTGCACTTGAGAGGGAGTGGCCAAACTAGGGAAAGAGATGACAACACAGAGACTGCAAAGGAAGGAGAAAGTGGTTCCTTAGAAAATGAAGGGGTGGAAAATGAAGGTGCAGACGCTCTTTTAAGAATATATATGAATGAAGGGGAGTGGAGATTAGAGGCAGATGGCAGAAGATAAGAGTTTGAGGGAGTATTTATTTTCTCTTGGATGGGGAAGGCTTGAAAGTGTTTAAATGCTGGTGAACAGGAGCCAGTATAAATGGAGAGGTTGATGACTTGGATATGGAATAATCAGTGAAGAGAGCCGAGCCTAGGAGCTCCAGCAAGGGCTGGAATTTAGAAAGCAGATGGTCGGTAGGACACTTCTTCCTTTGGAATGGATTGAAGAATTCAGTTCAAGTTAGTTTGCAGACCTAGAAGGAAGTCAAGAGCTCCTGTTTGCTGGCTGTAACCTCTTTGAAATTGGACAGTATGGTTATCTCTAGCAAATTGGGACAAGTGGTAGGATTAAAACATTGAAGAGTTTAAGAAGGCTTTAAAGAGTTCTTTGGAGATTAAGAGCTGAAAAAAGAAATTCAAAAGGTGGCTGCACAGGCTCAGGAATGCCTTGAGGCAAGAAGCTGCATACTTTTTGAGAGATCAGTCTGTAAGATTGTGATTTTCTCCAGGCAGGGAGGAAGGTGACACATTTGCTTTTATCTGTGTGGCTGGAACAGAAAGACATTTGAATAATGGAGATAAATGTGTTGTCAAAGAAGTCTTTGGGCTGATGAACATGAAAGCCCTTAAGGGAAACAAGTTGGCAAGGAGGGGTTTTATGAAGGGAATAAACAAATATTCAAAGGCTCGGAGATTTTGTGGAAGGAAAGTAAAAGAAAGAGGCACCTGAGTGAAGGAGCTAGCAGTTTAGGGGGCTGTGATCAGAGGAGTAAAATGGCATTTAATGTAATGAAGATTATATTAAGGTGTGGGAAAGAGGAGCTAGAGAAGTCTGCAGGGAAAGTTAACTGGAGATGAGGGGGTCAAGAATTGGAGAGAAGAAAGTATGAGAGTTATCATCCATGTGCTTCCAGGATGATTGTAGGAACTGGGCCTAAGAGCTCTGAAAACCATGAGGGGAGACTTGGGAATTGAGTGATGACAGCAATATAATGGGGTAAAGAAGAGCCAAATGGCAACAACTTCAAAGACTAACAACTAATGGATTTGGAATTGCCGCACGGCAACCTGTGTGCTCTCTGTAGGCATATCAAGTCCTAGTTTCCTAGGTGAGATGGAGGAGTACAGATAGAGAGTTTAAAGATGTAGAAGAGTATTGTGCAGTGGTATCTCTCCATGAGAATGGATTTCACTTATTTACTCAAGAAATATATTCCTATTCTGAAAACTGTGAAATCAACAAAATAGAGTAATTCATATCATCTATAAAATTTCCATTTTAGTCGGAGGAAGATAGACAATAAACGCAAAATTATACAGTCACACATATGCACACGCACAATCCTCTTGTTGATTTGCTAATTAAAGAAGGGTATCATAGAGTAAATAGAGTATATATGGAAATTACGTACAGTCTCCATAGGTAAAGAATTATAAACTTAGTCTTTGTTAGACTTTAAAGGGCGTCATATACTAATCTGAGTCTGGATTGCTGCCAGTGAATTTTGATGACAAACTTACAAAACCAGAAAAAGGGAGAGCTTTCTGTCAAAAGGATGTTTGGATTTATGAATCTAAGATAACAGATATTTGATCTGCCAATAATATGTTATGAGGCAACAAATTTAGTAAAGAAATATCCAGCAAGGGAACAACAAAGATGGGGTGGAGGGAAGGGGAAGAATAAGGCCCTATTCAATGCTTCCTAAGAGGAGGGAGGGAGCAACTCAGCACTCAGAAGAGCAGGACATTCTGATGGAGCAGCACCTGAGAAGTCACGGAGTTGGGTTAGAGAGGTGGGTAACAGTGGAAGCAGAGAGAGCATACATCAGGATGAGGTTAAGTGGAGCAAAGGTTCTGGTCCTGAGTATTGATCTGAGAAAGGCAAGTGAATTTAGTAAGTTGCAAGATTTTTCATAATTAAAAAAAGTGCAAGGATTCATCCATTGCCCTTGTTGCTGAATTCCAAACAGAAAACCTGAAAGTTAGAAGCCTGGACTCCAAAGTTAGGGCAGCACATACATGAATAGCAAGACAATAAATACAACTTTGTCTGCAGACTTTAAGAATGCTGCAAGGGTCTAGCATGGAATAGTGTGATCTAACCAACTTTAGGATCTAAACAATCCATCGTTATGTGTATTTCCCTTAGATTGTTTCTGATTGTCTTCTATAGCTGAAACCGCAAAAAATGTCCCTCATTCAATGTTACTTGGGGATCTGACAGATAGATAGTTAGGTACCTGACAGATTGAGGAAGGAGTTATTGGAAGGTATCATGGTGCTTTAGTGTCATTCAACTACAAAGTGTTCACTCCTGGGATAGGTGGGAGCCAGGATTCCTGAATGACAGTGGTGGTCATGAAAATGGAAAGTGGATGATAACCTTAAAAGGAAGCAGGTTAGAGAGTGAAGAAAATGGAGCATAGCCTGGGGCACTTCCCCTATAATTAGCATCACAAAAGAATGCTGGTTTGGCCTGAGAGCTGAGTTCCAGCAGCACTGACCTTTAGCTGGCAAGCAGTCTGACCCAGTACTGTTCCTTCTTTTGCAGTTTATAGTGGGTCCCCAGTACACGTGGACCTGAGTAGACCTGGGTTAAGTGGGCACTTCTGGCCTCCTGCAGCAGCCAGAAGTCCTCACTCACAGACTTTGGATCTCCCCTGACTAATGTTGTACCACTGACCCTCTGTTCAGGAGGCCCAGCTCTAGCTTGTTTTCCAGAAGGTCCTTTCAATGCAGGAATTATAATTTCCTAGGACACTGTGAAAGGTGAAAGGGTTGATTGTATCACCAAGAATGACATAATAATTCAAGCCTGGGATCACATTTTATTCAACCTCCTCATTTCCCAAATGAATTGAAATTATAACAATTCCTTAAAGGACAGTTTTAGAAATGTTGATGCCCCTTCACTTACTTTTTAATAAAGCCCGGTAGGTGTAATGCCAGTGGTCATAGGAAGAAAGGGGAGGAAGAGATTTCCAATAGTGTAATTTAAAATGACAGCAGCATAGTACTATGACTGTCAGGGATTAGAATTAAGAAACATCAACTTTCTGACAATGGGATCCAAACTGTTCTGTGTTTCTCAGAGGAGTCCTCACTTAACCATTCTTCAGACTCTTTTTTTTTTTCTCTTAATTCCCAAGAGGTACTATTTATGTTACAAAGAAGGTTTTCAGTAACCCAGCAGGAACTCTCTTGTACTGACTTCAAATCCTCACATTCTCCTACTGTTAAAAAGGGCAAATAGGGCTCACTTTGGGGTTTTCCAAAAACTTTAGGTTTGAAAAAAAACCGAACCACAATGGGTAAGCCATGAATTTCTTTTTCGCTTAAACCTATGTGTATTTTAAAGGAAATGTAATCCATATGCTTCTGATTCCTTTACACTTAACTCAAGAAGGATTTCTTAGTTATTTGATGTCTTGGATGTCTTTTGAGCTACATCCTTATGAGTTTCAAAGCCTTTCCTTTTCTAGAAATAGGAAGTTGCATTTTATGAAATGTAAATGAGGATGAACCCTCAAAGGTCTGACTTCGGTCAGAATTCTGAATGTTTTGGATTAATTAGAAGCACGCTGTATTCTACTTTTTCAGCGAAATATCAACCCAGGGAGGAGCTTCAAATTTTCAAATGCATAAAGTTGGCTAAACTTTGGTAAGAATGTAACTTGGGAGTGGAAAAAGGGTAAAAAAAAAAAAAAAGTTCATTAGAGCACTATCATTAAAGAAAATATTTAAGTATTTCTAAGAGCTACCTTAATAAATTACTCTTAAATAAAATAAATCTCAATTGAAACTAAAGACATTTAGAGCTAAATGGATGCACATTGAGGCCATACTCTTAAGTGAAACAAATAGGACACACATGTGTAAATACCAAATAGTTTCACTGGTGTGAGAAACTGAAAGTGTAAATAAGGATCACAATGTATAATAGATAATGTGACATAGGAAGAAAAGGTCCAAAGGGGAAGGGGAAGAGGGAAGGGTAGGGGAAAGAAAAAAAGGGAAAGGAATAAATATGAGAATAGAGAAAAATGGAAACCAAGTCTCTGTAAATAGGGAAGACAGAGGGATGGGGAAAAAAATAAGAACCAAGATATATTATTTAAAGGTACAGACTCCTAATAATGAATGTCAGCATATTGTGTACCCAACTGTACCAATAAAATTAATGAAAAAAAACCTCAATTAAATGAATCTTTCAGGGCTGGGGATTTAGCTCAGTGGTTCTGCCGCCTGCCATGCAAGCTCGAGGACCCGAGTTCAATCCCAGGTACCAAAAAAAAAAAAAAAAAGAATCTCTGAAGATCATTAAATATGGCCTTATTGCTGAATTGTTTTTTTTAAATTTTATGACCTCAAAGTGAATCTCAAGTGTATACTTTTTCCAGTACTTCACTCTCAGAAGATTAAGAGAATTTTAAGAATAAAGCTATTTTCATGGTTTAGAGAAATAGCCTGTTATCTTAGAGCTTCTTTTACAGTAGCAGAAAACTTAAATTACAATAATTAGGGAAATACCGTACTTAATCTAAGGTTTGTCTCTTCTCTTGGAATTTTAGGAAGAAATTCCAGGTTAAGTGTAACACAAAACCTGGATTTAAATCTGCACCTTTGCAATTGCTTCTTATTCCGCCTGAATGACTTCACTTAAAATCGTCATGGGTCTGATTCTTTTCTCATTTCATAGGAAACGACACTCACTGTCCTGCTAAAGTAGTCACTCTAGTGAGAAAGTATAGTGACAGCAGCACAGCACTATGACTGTCAGGGATTAGAATTAAGAAACATCAATTTATCTACTCTATTTCTCTGTTTTATATTTTTACAAGAATTAGCAATACCTAGTCTTTACTGATTTATGCCATTTATTCATTTAAATGAATCTAAGCCAGTCTCTGTGCCTCATTACCGGAAAATGGAATGGCAAGCACTCCACCACTCTTCTGAATTTAATTGCCATTGTTTAAGTGGCTCATATTGACACAGATTATGCACCAGACAATGTCCTAGATGTTAGAGATAAAATTAAATAGAACACAAGGTTTCTCATATGAAGAACTTCCAATCTACATGGACTGAGAAAATTAGCATATGACTCCAGTGGAGTGTGGTAAGGTAAAATTTGCTTGAGAGAAGAACATTCTCTTCTTCAGAAAATAGAAGAGGAGGAAACACTTCCCAATGCATTCTATCTATGAAGGCAAAGTTATCCTACTGTCAAATCAAGACAAGAACATCACAAAAAAACTGCTGATCAATGTCTATCTATCTATCTATATCATATATATTTGTCAAAGACACATAGGCAAGCCACTCCACCAACATGTAACAAAGATTATATAACATGATCAAGTGACATTTGTCACAGGAATGCAATGCAATGAGGTTTCCTATCTGAAAAATGAATCAGTGTGCCACACTTATAAAATGAAAGGAAAAATCTGTAGTCATCCCAATTGATGCAGCAAGAACACTTGACAAAATCTGAAACCTCTAAAAAACAAGCAAAACACAAGCCACTCAGCAAACTAGGAAAAGTGAGAAACTGTCTCAGTCTAATATAGGGCATATACAAAAAGTCCCAGTTAATCACACTTAATGACAAAAGAATGGACTATTTCCCCAAAGATCAGGAGAGAAACAAGAATGTCTACTCTTGCTGCTTCTGCCTGATATACTCTTAAATAGTGAGGATAATTAGGCAAGAAAAAGAAACAAAAGGTATCCACGTTGGAAAGGAGAAATAAAATTATTTCAACTTGTAAATGAGTTGGTTTTGTATATAGAAAATTCTAAGATACCTACCAAAAGATTATTAAAGATAATAAATAAGTCCAGGAATGTTGCAAGGATGCAAGACTAATATAGGAAAAAATTAGTTGTATTTTCATATAATAACAATGAATAGTTCAAAAGTGAAATTAAGAAAATAATTTCATTTATGATAGTACCAAAAAGTAAAATAATTAGTAAAATTAGCAAGCAAAGTGTAAGACTTGCACACTGAAAACTATAATGGAAATCTTGAAATAAATTGAATGATATCAATATTTAGATTGACACTCTGTGTACTTAGGCTGGAAGACAATTTTAAAGATGGCTATAGTCTTCAAATTGCTTTATAAATGAAACACAATCACTATTAGTCCAAGCTGTCATTTTATGGGAATGGAAAAGTGAATCCTAAAATTCATACAGAAATGAAAAGGAGTCCAGAAAACCAAACAATCTTGACAAAGAAGATCAAAGATGCAGGAATCACACTTCCCAATTTCAAAATTTATTACAAAACACAATCAAGACAGTGGTGCTAGAATAAAGGTCGACCTACAGATGAACAAAATAGAATTTAGAGTTCAAGAATAATCCCTTAGATTTAGGGTGAGTTGATTTTTGAGAAGAATGCCAAGGTAATTGAAAGAGTGAAGAAAAGTCTTTTCAAATAAGTGATCTGTAACAACTGGATTTCCACATAAGAAAAAGTCAACTTGAACTCCTGCCTCGTACTATATATAAAAATCAGCCCAATATGAACCAAATAACTAATTGTAAAAATTAAAACTATAAAACTCTTAGAAGGAAACATAGGTATAAATGTTTTTGACCTCTAGACAATCCTTTGCTTTTTTGCATATTAGACAATCCTTTCTTAGATGTGACACTAAAACTATAGGCAATAGCTAAAAAAATACTGTCACACCTTGGTACTCAATTATTTTGAGACTTGTCAGTTTGGTAGTTGACACATTTTGCCATGAAATTTTTGTCCTAGTATATGTCATTTGTTTGTTACTTATCACACATGCTATTACTTGTCAATGTCAATTGCCTCTTGACTCACTACCCTTTGTAGCCAAAATCTTTTGCTTAGTACCCCTCATTTTTGATACTCATTGTTTCTCCTGGAGCCTATTAAGGATGACTATCTAAGTAGCACTGTAGATATATTAGACTTCATCAAAATTAAGACTTTTGTGTTTCAAAGGATACCTTCAAAATAGTGAAATGGCAACCCACAGAATAAGAGAAAATATTTAAAAATCATATATATAAGCAGGAATGAATATCCAGAATATAAAAAGAAAAGATTAAAAACTCAGTACAGAAACAAAAATCTCAACTGAAAGATAGAAAAATGAACAAAGAATTTGAATATATATCTATTTAAAGAAAATATACAGTTGGCCAATAATCACATAAAAATGCTCAATATTTTTAGTCATTAGGGAAATGCAAATCAAAACAGAGGGTTTGAAATAGCACATTAAACACTAGGATGACTACAGAAATAGAGTGATTGCTTATGATATATAGAAGATGTGGTGATGCTATGCAAACCTGGAAAACTTCATTTTTCTTGTGGGAATGTAAAATGATGTAGCAACTGTGGAAAGACGTTGGTGATTCCTCAAAAAGTTTAACAAAAAGCTACTATATGATTCAGCAATATCACTCCTACCAGTAAGTATATCCAACAGAGTACTGAAATTATATGTCTACATAAAATGTAGTACATAAATGCTCATAGCAGCATTATTCATAATAGTAAAAAAGTAGAAAAAACCAATTCAAATATTCATCAATATATATGGATAAACAAAATGTGGCACATCCACATGATGAAGTATTGTTTAGCCCTAGAAAGAATGAGTGAAGCATTGATATAGTGTAAGTGCACCTCACTGACATGTAACATCCAGAATAAGCCAAACTGTTGGGACAGAAAGTAGATTGATGTTTGCTAGAGGCTACATGGAGAAGATGGGGCATTACTACTCATAAGTGGATGCTTTTTGGAGGGCAAGGTGATAGAAGTTTTCTGGAACTAGATATTGAGACTGGTTGCATAATTTTGCTAATATAGTAACAAGTACTGTTTGCATACTTTAATGGGCAAATTTCGTGGTATGTGAGTTATATGTCAAAAATGTAATTAGATTCCCAAATACTTAAAAACTTTAAGATTTGGGGCAATGGTATATTTTTGCATATTTTGGGCTAATAATGTTACTATTCTAATAAAAATACACAATTTTTGTTGTAACACGTCCTAGAACAATTATTTTGGTAACATCTCAATTGAAATTGGAGAAATATTTTTAAAAAAGCAAAACTGATGGTTTTTGTTTGCTTGTTTGTTTTGTTTTTTTGAGAACTAATACTTCTCACTCAACATTGTCTTCCTCCTGGGCTATTTCAATGGTTGGACATGGAAGATGGAGAATCAACTGGAAGTAAGATTCTTTACAGTGAACTGGTGTTAAGGAAAAGTGATAAGGGATCTGTGTATTGTACGTTTCCAAGACTGCATCTCTGCAGTGCCATAGGAAAGATTGCTGGATGTGTGGGGAAGAAAATACACAGCTACCTGTTTTGTTTTATTTTTGTTCTCTTACCAACAGTATTTTTGGATCCAGGAATACATATGTTGACATACAACACTGTGTCAGCTTAGGATTGTGAATGATGATTAGATACCTGGAAAAGAAGATTTTGGTATCAGTTCATTGGCAGACTAGAACGTCCCAGCTAGGAAGAGTGGAGTTTGGAGTTTTCAAAAAGAATAGAATGATTATGCCCCCACAAAGGCCACATTAGAGACAACTGTCTTTTTGATTTATGTTGTCAGTGTATTCAGTCTTTTAAAAATATCTGTAAAAATGAAACACGGGAAGGAGATTGTTCATGGCATATATAACTTGCAATAGCATTCTTAATATAATTATGCTATTTAAAAATTGTTTAGCTTCTAATAGAAAAGAAAAATCTTATTTAGTCTTCAAACACATTAGAACATATAACAAGATAACTAGCAGATTCCCTTTGTTACAGGTGTGTTCTCAGCTATATTGTGTTTTGTAGGAAGCCTTGTCTTTTTTCTTTTTTTTTTTTTTTTGGTACTGGGGATCGAACTCGGGTCCTTGCGCTTGTGCAGCAGGAGGCAAAACCACTGACCTAAATCCCCAGCAAAAATAGGACACACATGTATAAATACTGAATAGTTTCTCTGGTGTGAGAAACTGAAAGTGTAAATAAGGACTAAAATGTATAATAGGTCATGTGAAATAGGAAGAAAAGGGGCAAAGGGGAAGGAAGTGGGAGGGCTAGGGGAAAGGATAGAAGAGAATGGGATTAATATGAGAAAATGGAAAAATAGGAACAAAATCTTTGTAAATAGGGAGGAATGGAGGGGTTGAAGGGAGGGCTGGGCAAGGGTGAAGAATAAGAACCAAGAGAGACTATGTAAAGGCGCAAATTTCCAATGATGAGTGTCATTATATTGTATACCTAAAATGTACCAAGGATTAGAATGAATAATCGATAATGCAAAATAGGAAGAAAAGGTCCAAAGGGGTAGGGGTAGTGGGAGGGGAAGGGGAAAGGAAAGAAGGGAAAGAAAAAATGATGAGAAATGGAAAAAATGGAAATAAGGTCTTTGTAAATAGGGAAGGGTGGAGGGGGTTGAAGGGAGGGCTAGGAATGGGGAAAAAATAAGAACCAAGATGCATTATGTAAAGGTACAATTCCCAATGAGAAATGTAATTGTGTTGTATACCTACAATGTACCAATAAAAGAATTTAACAAACAAACAAACACACAAACAAACAAAAAAACACATTATTACATTCAGAGGAGCATAAATAGGAAAAGGCCTAACTTCTTTTTTTTGGGTACTGGGGAATCAAACTCAGGACCTTGTGCTTGTGAGGCAGGCGACGGCACCACTGAGCTAAATCCCTGGCCCAAAGAAAGTCTCTTTTTTTTTCTTTTGGTACTGGGGATTGAACTCAGGACCTTGAGCTTGCGAGGCAGGAGCCAGAACCACTGTATGTCTTTTAACATTAGGAAACTATATAGTGGATTATTTGTGGTTTTATTCTACTGAGGGAATGTGACATATAAAAGGCTGGGGAAGGACTGCTGACTTAATAATAGTGATAATATGTGGTAATAAATACAGTGAGACTTGTGCCTTTCTTTATGATGGAATTTGTTTATATTTACCATTTTATAATGTTCTGCTTATAAATAGCACCCTCTATCACCCAACTTTGACAAAATGGGACCAGATTGCCAGAGCTCTTGACTCTCATTTAACTGCTAGTGCATATTGAAAAGTTAAGGGGCCAGAGATTTAGCTCAGCGGTTTCGCAGCCTGCTGCGCAAGCGCAAGGACCTGAGTTCGATCCCTGGTACCAAAAAAAAGGGAAAAGTTAAATATTCTTTCCTACTACGACTATAATATCGAATGACTAATATGCACTGTTCACAGGGAATATAATGATGAGCAATTGGACATCATCAAGGCATTCAGAAAAAACTCAATGAAATAAGTAAATAATTAACTAAGGCCATACAATAAACTGAGAAGGAAATTATCATGGAGGAATATAAGATCCTCAAAAGTAAGGCAGCTGGAAGATTTATTCCAGACAATCCTAGCAAGATAGAATCCAGGTTATATAGCATTTTAAAATCAGGTCAACACGTTTAGACTTTGTTCCAAGGATTGGCAGAAACCATTAAAGAAATTTAATCAGGAAAAAACAGAATTAGATTTTCAATTTTGAAATGATATTCTGCTTAAATATGTAGGGATCTTGTAAGCTATCTAAGTTGGTAGTGTTTAGAGGACAAAAGGGATGTAATTGTTAATTATGCTATGATTATAGATAAAACTTGGGTTCTCTGGACAAACTAGGGTTTATGGCCACCCTCTGTGATGGTTAAGACTGTCAACTTGATTGGCATGGGAGCTGCTTAGAGGATTACTAAAGCACATATTGGATGTGTGTCTGGATTGGTCATGGAAGTGTGACCTTAGGTACTATAACTGCCTTCTTCTCAGGCATGTTTCCCCTGCTCTGCTTCCTACCCACCATAAACTGAGCAGCTTTGCTCCTCCAAAACCTTCTGCCATGATGCTTTTGCTTTCAAGCCAAGTGATCATGCAGTGAACCCTCTGAAACCTCTTTCTTCAAGTTGTCCATGTCAGATACTATAGTTTATTCCAGCTGTGGGAAAGCTGACTATTAGACATCCTTGTAGAGGGCTGCAATGGAATAACAGCAGTACATGGAGATAAGTTAGGAGAGAAAATGATGTTCTATGTACATGTATCAACGCCAGTCAACAAAGGCAAATATTATGCACTACAAACAGGTACTAATTAAAATGTAAAAACAAACAAATAAAAAACAGTGGTAGGATTTATGATAAGGCTGTCAATCAAGACAGTTTATCAAATGTAGTTATTTAGAAAAATGAATAGAAAAATTTGGTCATTGATTGAATGTAAGGAGAGAGAGATATTGGAAGTTCTTCCAGCCACCAGACTTGGAAAACTGTACGGGTGTTGGACCCAGATGAGGAACGCTGGAGATGTTTTACAGGGAAGTGACAGTTACAGATGTGCAGGTATTGAGTTGAAGGTAGTGCCGAGGCACCCAGAAGGAGCTGGTATCAAGATTTCTACAACCTAGCCCTTCACATATTGAGTGTGTGTAATTCAGCTTTTCATTACTGTAATAAATAAATGTGATACTTGTCTTATAAAGAGAATAGGGTTTTTGGCTAATGGTTTTGAGGGTTCCAGTCCATGACCAATTGGCCCTGGTGCTTTGGGTCTGTGGTGAGGTAGTGCACTATGACAGGTAGTGTGGGGCAGAGCAGGCTGCTCACTTGTGGCAGTTGAGAAGCAAAGAAACAAAGAGGAAGGTGCTGGGCTCCCAGTGTCTCATTTACAGGCTCACCCTCAGTAGCCTAACTTCTTCCCCTAACCCCTACCTCTGAGAAATTACTGCCACCTTTCAATAGCACCAAGTAGAGGACAACATCTTTAACACATGGGCCTTTGGCGAGCATTCACAATCCAAATGGACTCTGGCCAACAGGAATAGTGTGGGGTGTGGGGAACGGGACATAGCCCACATCGCTCCCTTGCAGTGATAGTTCTACATTATTCTTAGCACTCACTAAACCCCCAGTTCATCCAGATTGTTTGGCTAAAAGATGAAAATGTAATTTCATTCTGTATTTTCATACTGATTTATCCAGAAGTAAATACCTTAGGAATTTCTCCTCCCAAGCACTTAAGAAAACTGTCCTTTTGGGATTTGATAGGCTTGATAATGAGGCAATGTGCTTGGGCAAAAGTAGTAACATTTGATGCTAATGAATTGTGCATAAAATTCACTCTGCAGTAAAACCTCCCAGGATTGCTGATTTTTAGGAGTGAAGTGATTGGAGATTGAATGAAAAGGTAAAATGTAATTTGAACAACATAGGTTAAAAAGAGGTGTATGTGTGTGTATGTGTGTGTATGCCCGTTTGTGTGTTACATAGAACTTTGTTTTTCACTATACGTGTAGGCTAGCCCTTGTGCAAGCTATAACATTATCTTCTTTCCCTCACTTATTCTAGGTAAACTTGAGTCTTGAATATTTTATGTCCATCTTGCATTTTGAAATGAATGATAGAGATAAAGCACCAATATGTAAGTTAGGCACTTGGAAGATTATGCAAACATATTACACGTGCTCTCCTAGGAAAGATACTGAGTTTTGCTTAGTTTTTCATTTTTTTGAATAGTGCTGGTGATTGAGCCCAGGGCTCTCTAGCATTGAGATTCGACTCTAGTTCTTTTTTATATCTTGTTTGTTTTTTGGTTTTTTTTGTATTCCTGAGATAGGATCTCACAAAGTTGTCTAGACTGGCTTGGAACTCCCAGTCCTCCCACCTCAGCCTCCTGAGTAACTGGGATTACAGGTGTGCACTACTATTCTTGGATCATTTCACTAAAAAAATAAAAACTTTGGTTTACCCAGCTTTCTTTATTTCCCACTCTTTACACTGATGGATTATTAGAATCTTGAAAGAAACAATGCGTACAGCCATGTGTCATTTAATGATGGAGACAGTTTTTGAGAAATACATTGTTAGGCATTTTTGATGTGTGAACCTCATAAAATGTATTTAAACTAAATATCTGTGACCACCATGGTATATATGGCCCATTGCTGACCAGAGCATTGTTATTCAACCCATGACTGTGTGAAGAAAGAACTGACCATGTATGGATCTTTGAGCTATAACAAGGGGAAAATGTTACTAATCCTCATGTTAAAGAAGTAAAGGTGAGTTATGGAGGGTTATGACTTGTTGAAGTCCTACTATTAACTGAGAAATGGATGATGGAAAGGGGGTGCTGTGCTTGTCCCTTGTGTATGGGACACTGTTTTGATGCCAGCAGTGTTGGCTGAGACGGTTTCCAAAGCCCAAACGTGGGTCTCCTTAACATGTCTTTAGGAAATCTGAATGGCTGAACTTGTGCATGCTGAGCCCTCTCCCCTGCTGGGATGTATGCAATATATTTGTATTATCCTTGGGGTTGCAGTGAATATGGACCTGATGAGTTGGAGAAAAAAAATTCCCAACCACTTCAAAATTAGATTTTTCTCTTGCTGCTTTATTTACAGCATGCTGTTTTCTGGAAGTTGGGTAACTGCAAATTAATATTCCTTCCTTTTATATTTATAGCAGAAGTAACCATTCATTATAATTAATTACAATATTATGCTGCTCTAGAGTACTGTCCTAGGAATCTCTGCCACATTCTCATCCCTTTTCTTTTTTAAAATTTTATTCATTTATTTTTTATTAGTATATACTTTTAGTACATAATGATTGCGCTTATTGTGGGGAGTTGGTTACATGTACATGATACATCTTAATTCTTTTTATTTCCTTCTCAATCCCTCCCATCTGTCCCTGCTCCTTCCAACTCTTCTTCCCCCTCTCATTTGAAAAGGATCTCTTTATTTTCTATCACCTATCATTTAGTTTGCTCTTTGGGGCGGGGGCTTTCTCAGGTAAAAGAACCCATGTGATATTTAAGTTTGTGTGTCTGATTCACTTCACATAACATTACGGTCTCAGGGTGCATCCATTTACCTACATATGCCTCAAGTATTCTTATCCTTTTTCACTGAAAAAAAATTGTTTAGGATTATTTAATTCTAAACTATATAAACAAGAATTTTCCTAATTTCTAAAACTGTGATTCATGTTTCATCAATGTGAAAACTGTAAAGCTGACTCAGATATTTCAAATGTCCGTGTCTTCAACACTGACATCAAAATTGGGCATCTGCTGTGTAATCTGTAACATGAAGAACACTTCTAAGGTTCCTTTCCACTTCATAAAAATTCTAGCAATGTTCTAGCAACTTAGCTAGGGTTTTACCTTGTAAGTTTACCTGAAGCTTGTTAATAATTAAACTTCTTCCTCTGCTCCATGATGATCTTTTTTTTCCTACTAGAGTTGAATGCTAAGAACAAAATAGTTTTGTTCACTTCGACTTGTAAAGTGGATAGTTTTAAAATAAAGAAATCAATGCCTTAAAAAAAAAGACTCTAAATAATCTAGTCTGGGAGATTCTCATTGGTTAATTTAAAATTGGAAAGAGCTGTGTTTGGTCACTTGTCCTTGTAGAGTCACAGTCAATGAAACAGATGAAAAAACATTCTCTGGCTTCATACTAATGGTATTTCATTCATAAAAAGCAATTGTGCCCTGAGATTTAATTAAGTGGTTCCAGGGCCATGCCAGGAGAAAATCAGCTGGCTGGACTCCTATATAAACATGATGACATGCTCAGGGTGGTGTTTACTTTTTTTCTAATTAAAGCAAATTAGAAATACCATCATATTTCTGTACTGAGTTCTGACAGCGGCATGCCCTGGGAATTGCTCCTGGTACTTGTAGAGGAAGCCTTTCCTTAATTCAACATTCATTTGCTCCCTTACATTTTAAATTTATTCCAGGCTCTAAGTGTGTCAGCCTGCTTTGAGGCCTTGGTTTTTCAAGATCATTTCAGAGCAAGGCTGGAGGACCCAGTGGAATTCAGACCACTTGTGATGACATTTGGCATTTTCATCTTGACACTGGCTTCCTTTGGGTGGACACCCTGTTTTCTTACAGTTTCCCAGTTCTGTTGGTTTTCAGAATATTGAGGGAACCCTCCAATGGACTACCTGGTTTGTCAGCATATGAGTGACTGCAAGGACCCACACTAATGAAAAAAAAACCAAGTGGCCAATGAATACACATTAACTGAATAGTAAATGTGGGTATTTCTCATGTACCATGAAAGGTTTTAATTGAGCTTTAGTTTGAGCTGTAAAGCCTGTAAAGACTTGTTTTTCATTAATGATACGCTTGTATTTTAAAACCAGCATCCAGGAAACAGGTATGCATGAGTTTTGATTTTTTAATAAGAAATGACCATTGTACATTTATATCACAGTTATAAGTTTTCAAAATTCAACACTATTTCATTGAAATCCTGTTTGATTAGTAGCACGTTTAAGAAAAATATTTAAGGTGCAGAGGTCACTAAAATGTTCATTTCTGAAATCATTGTCACATTTTATTCTTTTGACCGTTTCTGAACTTATGACTTCAAGGGTAAATTTTAAGTGTCAGAAAACTTGCTTCACAAAATTTATACCCAGGGGGTCTCTGCCCCAATATTACCAGAAAGAGATAGTCAGATAAAGACAAAGATTGAAATAAAGTCACCTGGAGTTTAGGGTAGCATTTCCATTTTTTTTTTCTCTGTGAACTAAGATTAAGGCCTGGATCTTGGTGAATGCAGTTTGGAAGATACTGCTAAGTTTACAAAAGGGATGAAGGACATATGTAATGGATGAGAAATTTAGAGGCAGAATGTGAAAAAATAATGGACCACCCTGAAGCCTTTCAAATTAAAATAAAAGAACAGGTCTGTGCCTACTGCAAAGTTACATTGTTTTGGAAGCTGTGGTATATTACAGACATGGAAGGCAAGTATTTCTCTGATGTGTGTGGTTATCAATATCTCCAAGAAAATTTAACACACAAATCATATATTAAAACCAAGAATGGAATGTCAACTCTGGGTTAGTAGGAGTTGAAGGACTTTTTTCCCCCTCTTTCTTTTGTCTGAGCACTTCTTCTTTTTTTTTTTAAATCTCAGCCCACCTGTTGGAGAGTGTGGATAAGAATAATCACAGCAGGGAAAGTTTCACTCAGATTTGTCAGTGTTGCAACCTTTAGAATTTCTTCTGAGTCCAGTGACAAAGAAAAAGACTAAATGGATTTTTTCCAAACATTAGTTTCTTCATTGTGCTTTACTTTGTCTGGCATGTCCAAAGACAATCCAGAATTAGCTGTAAATAAAAGTCAGTCTCAAGGAAAAAATATCCTATCCCTCATTCAGGTCCCTGCACCACCTGTTCATGCAGTCATGGAATTTCCCCTTTGCCTAAAATGAGCTTTATATAGTCAAACATCTTGTAAAATGGGAGCAGGGGGTTATGAAATAACAAGGGAGAGTATTTTAAGGGTCTGATTTAAAGAAATGAACCCAGAAGAGTTTGGCCAACGAGGGGCAGTTAAGCTTCCCCTGACACCAGCCATTAGTAATATTTTCCATGCGCGAAGTAAAACAATGGAAACTTCATCACATCTGGTTGAGCCTCCAATACCTATGCAGCTTGTAATGGTTTTTGAAATCTTGATATGAAACAGCACCATGGCACTCAGTGATAGATTGTTAGGAAAAAAAAAAAAAAAGACGCCCTTGTTCCAAAACAACGAAGAGTTGCTTATTACCATTTCTTAGATGCTTTCTTCTGGTTCATATTGCTAGACTATTTCATCTTGATCCAAATGGAGTTTGAGGTTATTTTCATTCCCCGTTCCTTCCCCTATCTTTGGAGCCATCAGCAACTAGCCTCTAGAAAAGCCATCTTATATCTCTTGTAAGACCACATTGATTCACAGAAAGTTTTGATTGGCTGAGCAAGTTCCTTGGTAAGTGGAGAAAAGGGCTTTGGCAGATTGATAATGCCAAGAAATAGTTGCTGCCTTTTGCTGCCTTGTTCTCCACTTGCATTTGGTTTAATTGCTTCAGAGGTATAGAAAGATGACCTTGGTCATCCCCACATCATCCTTAAACTGCAGACTTGATGTTTATATTGAAGAATGATGCCATAAAATTCCAAAGCACTGACAATTGTTCTCTTTGAATGGGGTCCATAAATAAGTTTCTTACAGGCTACAGGACCTATAGCTCAAAGGAAAGAGAGTTTATGTCTATCTTGTTCATCTTTCTGTCCCCAACATTTGTCAATGAGGAGACACTCAATGGATGCTTGTCAAATGTCTATTACCTAAGGTTTTTTTTCACTCTGAAAACAATTATCTTCACAGGCTTTAGTGTCAATCAAAGCCATTGCCAACTTAATTAGCTTGAAAGACACCTATGAGATTAGTAAAGCACACTTCTGGGAGTGTCTGAATGGGTAATGGAATTGTGACCTTGAGAGACTATATCTGGTGCCTGGTCCACTCCTCCTGGTCTCTTCCTCTGCTCTCTGCTTCCTGGATAATATGAGATAAACAGTTTTCTCCCACCTTGTCCTTCCATTATGCCACTCCTGCCTTGGAGCCAATTGACCAGGGACAGAGTCAGAATAAACCTCTCCTCCTTTAAGTTGAAAGTGTCAGAAATTTTGTCCCAGCAGCAGGAAGGCTAATACAGCCTTGCACAGGATATCACATTGCCTACATGAAGGATATATGACTAGGACTCAAAATACTATTCTAGTCCTAAGTGGTGATAATAATAATTAATAATAACCAGCATACATTTTTATTGAGGGCTTTTTCTGTGCTAGGCTCTATTTTAATCATTTGCGGTGGATTAACTTGTTTTGTACTCATAGTAATGTTATAAAACAGTTACTCATACTGTCAGCTCCATTTCTGGAAGAGAAAACTGAGGTGTAGTTCTGTTAACCACTTTGGCCCAAATTATATTGCTAATAATTGGTGAACCCAACACTTTAAGCAAGAGCTGTTTCTCTAAATATTATATTTTGCCAGTGAAATAGTTGTGCTTTGCTAGATGAATCACTTTGTCCCTCAATGGCAGTCGTTATAGAATGAGCACAATGATACTTACTTCAAAAGAATAGGATGGACCAGGACTTCAGACGGGAATATTTATGGATACACTTTACGATGTGAATGTGTATGAGATAGTTTATTATTTCTGGGACATTTATGTTATCACCAAATGTCTTGGGGGGGACAAGACAGAAATAACTAAGGTTTCCTTTTGACCATTGTTCAAATTCTTATAGTGCGAGGGACAAATAATGCTTTTCAATAAAACTGAGGACTCTTTGTGGAATAAACTCTTGAAGCAAAACAATCTATAATAAGATGTTTCTGTTTGTAAAAAAAAAGTCTTCTATTTTAAAAAATCTTCCATTTCCTTCCTAGGAAGATTTCTCTGATTAACTCACACATGCATGCTCACGTGTATACATGTCTGTTCACATGTGAACACACTGACATGCATGCACCCCTGCACCCCTGCAACAGGGTTAAACGTTGCTGACTACTCCTTGGTGACAGCAAGTGGCATACCTTGGCATCTCTGAAAGCAAGTCCAACGTTTCCAGGCAGTTAGGGCAATTTGCAATTTTACATTCTGATATCTTTGAGTTCAGAAGGAAGATTTTTCTTTCTTTTTGTTTTCCTTTTAGAAAAGGAAAGAGAAGGATGCTTAATAAAACAATTTCACCAATATGAAGCAATCTTAAGTCTGATATATTTGAGAAAAATTGAAAAGATGACACTACTAATGCTTACACTGATGAATGTCATTCAAATTTGACTAAGGAATTATTTAGATGATACAATTCCAGTTTGGGTAGACATATCTTTATGTGGGTGTGTGTTCTAATGCTGTTTAGATGCCCCAAATGGTAGATTAGTAGTTTTTCACAGAGTTAGGGTAAGTAACAAAATACACAGAAAATACTAAATTAGCCCAAACATCCATCATTACTGTGCAAATGCAGCAGACTGACATCAGAGTCCCTTTCTGTCATGGATTTTAAAAAACCTGACTGTCTAATGTGCAGGTTCTCTGCCTTACCCACCCCATCCCCTTGACTTATCAAGGATTCCCTTGTCCATTTGTGCCATAGTCCCTCGGATTCTGTGGTTGTCATCATGTGTGCTAATGAATCTTTTTACCAGTGCCTTCACTCTTCTTGGGACAGGCGATGCTTTTCATGGCCAGAATGGCTTCCCTTACACAGGTTGCACACATGTGTACACAAGTTGGGTAGAATGTTTACTGCTGACTGAACACATATCCTCTCTCATTGGTGCCGACAAACCAAAATGTGGAACTACAAATATTCTTTCATTATCTAAATCTGAGTTTTAACCACTGTCACCAATTGCCCAAATCAGCATCTGTGTGTGTGTGTGTGTTTGTGTATGCATGCACACACACAGAGCAGTCATGATTTGTGAGTAGGGGCCTAACAGTGAATGTGCTCATTTATTTCCTAGGTGGGTACCAGTTCATTCTGGCTGCCTTTCAAGGCTTCTTCTTTTGTTTTGTCAGGAACTTGTTTTAACATACAATGGTTCTTTCTCCCTTTGATGCTGGTTAATAATGTACTCCCAGTATGCACCAGTTTTCTTAGCTTCTGCCAATATATTCTGACACAAAGTCTTGTTGAAGATTCAAATGGTATTTTCTGGAGTTTGGAGGACCATAGTGTAATGCAGAGAGGAATTTGGGGCTGGGAATCAAGGGACCATGTTTTATTTTCCTTAGCCACACACAATATTAAATCCACGTATTTGCAAGTCTCATAGCTATTATATCCTCAGTAAAGTCAGGATATAGGAAAATATGCCTGAATATCTTTATAGTTTGCCAATGTGTGAGTTTGAGCTCTGAAGCAGTATGTTAAGGATGTGAGGTGTTTTGCTCTCCATAAACTCAGTTATGTCATTTGTGGGGAGGGCAGGATGAAATTTATAAGAAAAACACCTGCCCACACATAGCAAATAGAGAGTCCGGTGAGATAAGTTAATGCACCACGAGGAAAGAAGCAGGCACCTTGACTGTGGTTTGGTTTTGTAATATGCATAACTCAGCCACTTCATGGTCTTACTTAATCATTAACTTGGTAGTTGTATTTCTTGTGTTTCCTTGAAATTTGTTGGTAGACTCAAAACACTTGGAAAAGTAAGTTCTATTATTTGGAGCCACAGCTACTTATTAAGCATCGATTGAATGAATATCTAGACAGTTAAGAAGATTAATGTTAATAAATAAAAGAATAGATATAAATTCATCTTCCATTTAGTGTATTACTCAGGTTTCCCATTCCATGGGACACAATATCTGACAATCACAACTTAAAGCAGGAGAGATTTACATGGTTTATGGTTCAAAGAATTCAGTCCATGGTTGGTTGGCTCCAAGGCAGGAACATCATGATGGGAGAACATGACAGGGCAAAGATGGTGGCCAGAAAGCAGAGGAGAGAATTAGCATCAGTGAGGAAAGGGTGAGGGACCAGACATAACATCCAAGATTAAGCTTCCATGACTCATCTAGACATACCGAGAAGTGTACTTTACCATCCCCACCCCCCGGGGGTCTCAAAACCAATCAAGTCCATACTCCACCTTAACCATCACGGCAAGTAACATGTTTTGTGGAATAAATATGTAAATATTTGAATGGTATCATACATAATAATAATACTTGAATACTTGAGTTATGCTATGATGCAAGAGAGAAATGAAAGGTGCCTATGACTGTGGAAATAAGGGACAGAGGATATTTACAAATATAAGCACCACATGCACACACAATACTTTCTTCTGAGAAGAGAAATAGTGTGACCTGGGAGGGGGACAAATATGCTCTGTATGGCTTGAGGATAATTTTTATGTGGGATGAAGAAATGGAATACATGAAGGGTGAATGGCATGAACAATGGCATAGAATTGCATTTGTGCAGTTGCATGGTTTAAGGAAGAGACTAACGGATGATAATGTTACAAAGGCATATTGAGATTGGGCTCTACAAATGTGAACTAATGTCCTTCTAAGTCTATTTAACTTGGTTTGAATCCCAAAATAAAGAGATACTATAAATCTCACTCCTAATTGCAAAGTGACCCCCCATGATACACATTGTGGATTTTGAGCATTCAAAATGTTTGGCCCTTAGTAAATGGCCAAAGGTATTGACTAGGGCTAGATTTTGAACCACTTAACTAATGGACTTGATATTTCATGAATAATACTGTATTAGTTATCTGCTTCATAGCAAATTATTATAGTATTTAGATGTTTAAAATAATAAGTAGTTATCTTTTAGTTTCTGAATATGTATCAGAAATCTGGGCCTGGCTTCTTTGAATGCCTCTGGTTCAGGATGTCTTTGGGGGCTATAAACAAGGTATGAGAAGGGCTTCAGTTGACAAAATTTGACTTGGGATTATCTACTTTCAAACATACTGGTGAAGCTGGTCCTCCACTGTCACAAGCAATAGTTCTTTGTCCTGTGGACTTCTCCAGGGGCAGCTCCCGTGTAGATGGTGGCTAGCTTCCTCTTGAATGAGAGATCCAAGAAAGACATTCAGATTTAATCTAGTCTTTTCAAAACCGTTCTCGGAAGAGATATATTGTCACTTTTGTGATATTAAATTAATTGGAAATCACTTGCTAAATCCAGCTCATATCAAGAGGAGGAGATTATAGACGGGCCTGATTATCATAAAAGGGACTCATTGGGAGGCATTTAGAGATTGCCTACCACGATGGCACAGTACTACCAAGGCAGATATCTGTAGTCTTGCCCCTCCAATGGTGGCCCAGGCTCAAAAAGCATTAGACCATCTGAACATCTGATATACTAAATGAGAATCTATGACAACATGATCTAAAGTGGTTTCTTGCACTCATCCAAATTTTAGTAGGTCTAGTCTATAGAATCTTCACACATTGAATCTCAAGGAAAATTAACTTTAAACTGGTAATTATATATGAAAGTTTTCATCTTGGAACAGATTGAGTGATACATAAGCTAATGAGAAGCTGCTTTTGATGTTCTTCAGAAACTTTGACTTGGGCATTCTAGTGTATGGTCTTAAAATGCACACGTAGTCACCATTTAATGGTTTAAAAATGAACTCTGAACTTTTGTTAACTATCAGACATAACAATGACCACATGGACAACTCCTATTCCTGAGTAGCTTTTACAGGGAAAACCAGATCCTTTGAACTCATGAAAAACCTCAAACCCATCATCCACACATCTTTCATTCCTGGAGATTACCAGAGTTTTCATTACAGGTTAAATTCTTTGTAACTTTTTCATGTGGAAACTATCCTGTTACCTCCTGTTAGTTCTCCTCCTGCTGAGCGCAAATGGAGTGTAGACTCCCTTTCCTACAGCTGCTTTGGATTTTGTTACATTTTCCAGGTTTTGAAAAAAAAAAAGAGTGCTGACAGAATGTGGCTTCATCTACAACTCTCAACTGATTTTAAGAGTATAAACAGAAATATGTTTCCTGATTGTACGTACCAGTGAAATAAAAATATTATCCCTACATCCAAACAGCCACCGGCCACTTTATTTTTAGAAACTGGACACTAAAGAAAAACAAAAATATGTTGGGGGAAAGGTCATTATGAGAAAAGACAGAAAATATGGCTAGATAAAAAGAAAAATAAAGAGAACACTTTCAATTTGTACTGTTTTCATTGAAAGATATTTGCTTTTTAAATGGAAAAAACCTTTCAATTTACATCTGGACAGAAAGTTAGAATCAAATAGATAAAATTGGAAAAGCTTGCTAAATGATGGACTTACATTACATTTTCCCTACAAATGGTTCTTCTTGTTTTATTTTATATCATGGAGTAAAATCCTCCTAAATAAATATATTTGAAAGTAAAATGCTCCAGTCACATTTTCATTGTAACAAGATGGAACAAAGAAAAAACATAAATATTAGCTACCAAGAAGTAAACAGAGTGCACTTGGGGCTGCATAGTTACAAGTAGTGTAGAGATTTGTCTTCCATTTTAGTTTTCACATATGAGTTTGTGAGTAATAAAATCATAAACAATTTAGGGCTCTCTCGGTAAAAATCCTCAAGGTGCACTTCATCAACACATGTAGACTGAACATCTAATGGCAAAGAGTAAAGAAGCTGGAAGTCATTATATGATGGGATTTTAGAGGAAGAGGTTGATGAGGAGCTTGTGAACTTGGGACCAAGTAGAGACCTACTCACTAAAAAATGCAGGTGAGACAGAATTATAATAGGGAAGAAATTCATCCTGGTAATGGCAGCATGGAAGCCCATAATCTAGGCTTCAAAAGATAAAGAAGCCAAGTGATCATTCAGCAAGTCCACTCTGGATGGCTGAACACAATTTGTGTGTAATGGAGGTGTGTGATACATGGTGGTGTGGGGAGTCTGATCTGAATTAAGGCTTTAACTCATTTAAGGTGATTGATAATTAATAAGACCCCGGTTATAAGGTCAAGGATTTGGGGTATGATCTTCATTCACAAGGACAACTGAAAGTGTTGATTTTCTCAGAACTGACCCAAGGTAAAAGCTTAGTGCCGGGCCAGGGAATTAGCTCAGTGGTTCTTTGCCTACCTCGCAAGCGCAAGATCTCCAGTTTGATCCCCGGTACCAAAAACAAAACAAAACAAAACAAACTTAGTGCTATTTCCTGAAATTGGAAAATAGTAAGAAATTTTGTGAGGTGGAGAGAGGGAGAAATTTCCAGCATGATCCAGATAACCCCTTTACAATTCTAGATAGCTCTTTGCTTGATAAAGGAACCAACAGGAGCAGGAAGTGGGAACACAATGTAGGAATCTAGATTTAGTAGCTGAGCTGCTAAGTTCTGGGTATGAAAAGGTTGATTTGTTTTTTATAGGGTTATTCATCTTCCTAGAGAGGTGTGGATTCTTCTAGTCAAATTGGTAAAGCAATTGCAGAGGTTGGGGATATAGATATGTGAGCCCATTTGGATCCATCCAGAGGCGGGAGAAGCAATATAAAGAAAACTAAAGATGGCTCTGACATCATCTCACTTTACTCTAGTCTCTCTTCTGCCTCTAGAAATTTGCTTCCAGTCACATCTGTCACTGGTCCAGGACAATTAGCTGGGGACATACTTACAGGTTTTGTTGTTTCATTTCATGTGGTTTCTTATGAGCAAGAGAGAAAGTGCTGATCCTCCTAGCTCTATAATCAAGAAGACGCCCTTATTAGATCCCATTCTGGTAAATAGGAGCAGTATCTAATTTCCTTTGGAAGCAAGGCAGTAGAGCAGAAAGGGTATACCACCATGAAAGGCAATCTTGCCTGGAACCAATGTGTTTGAGTATTGAACTTTGGGTCACACTGAGTTTTTCCCAGCAATGATATTCGAATACATAATTACTCTGCTCTTCATGTGGTATTGGTAGTGCAAAGAGCAAGTGTGTGCTTTGTATTTATTTTCCAGATTTCTCCTTTACTATTCCCCAAGTGGAATGACGGGGCAAGTTTCATTCCATCACATTGAAAGATAGCTGCTCTTGGCTTTAGGAAGTGTTTCTACTCCTTTTCTTTTACTGTTTTCTAATCCTCTGTTCCTTTGGTTAGCAACTTGGCTCTCTCTTGTGTGCCATCATTTTTTAATTGCTCACCTATCAGTAGGGGTCATAGGTCAAACATTTCATGAGTGATGTTCAAGTAGCCATCAGTTCAAATGGACACCGGCCATAGTTCTTGAGCACAATCTAGGGGCTCTATGCCCTGCTAGAAGGTAACAACTTAATCATGGGATTGTGCTAATTTCATTAGACACAAAAAGAATTGTGTTTCAGAATATCACTCTGGGTTGAGTAGGCTGGTGCATGGCTGTAATTGCTGCCACTTGGGAGGCTGAGGCAGGAGGGTTGCAAGTTTGAGACTATTCTAGGTAATTTAATGAAACACTGTTTCAAATTAAAAAATAAAAAGGGCTGGGGATGTAGCTCAATGCTCCCTGGGTTCAGTCCTTCATGCTGAAGGGAAAAAATCACCCTGGCTGAGCTGTTGAGAAGGTATTCCGGGAGATATGAGTAGAAGCATGGAGGTCAGTTATGATTTTTTTGTTTGTTTAAAGGTTTTTATTTTTGAGACCAAGTAAGAGGTTATTAGATAAAGCTATAGAGGATCAGAAAGTTTCTGTGGCTGGCTCCATGTTACACTGTCCAAATTTGGCCCCAAGTTTTCAGAAGTCTCAGTGCCATGGCCTGTATTGGCAGCATATTGCTTTAGGAAATACGGCACACTCTTTCAGAGAGCTATTAGATATTGTCTTAGACTGTTCTGTGCTGCTACAACAGAATGCCTGCAACTAGGTAATGTATAAAGAACAGAAATTTCGTTCTCACCATTCAAGATACTGGATGTCTAAAATCAAGACAATGGCATGGAGTATGGTGAGCAGCTTCTTGATGCATTCTCACCTCACATAGTGGAAGGGAGAAGGGCTAAATAGTGTCTTCACATGGCAGAAAAGGAGAGAGAACCCACTGCTGCAAGTCATTATTATAATTACACAAATCCATTCACAGAAGCAGAGCCTTCATGACTTGAACAGTTCCCAACACATAGCACTTGTGGACATTGTACAGCTGGGGAATCCAATGTCTAATGTGAATTTGAGGGACAATTTCAGGCCCTAGTACTTACACACACCTCACCTCTTCTGTCTTTGATCTGGAGAGATTCTAGCATTGGGTGATTGACAACAAAATTCAAAGTGCCTGTAAATATCGTGGTGCTCAAAAAAGAGTAAGTTCTCTTTTTCTTTGGGCTCACAAGTCACACCTTCATCTATTTTGTTAAAAAATTAGGAATGATCGATGAGAAGATTTTAAAGCAAAGTACAGCTGGAGCTACCAAAAGAAACAGAGAATGGAAATGAGGCCTGCAGATCAGCAAAATGGGGGTTCTGCTTTTATGAGAACAGCAAGCAGGCTTTCAAGCCTGTTTCCTGCAGAGGTCCATCTTTTCACAGCCTGGGGTCCTGCAATTATCACAATGAGATGAACTGTAATGCTTATCTTTCTCCCACTATGGTGTCTTTTATCTCCTAGATCCCAAGCAGTACACAGCACTTTACAGACACCACACATCATAGATCATGCCGGTGGCTGCTCACAGGTCACCTACCCCTCAGGCTTTTTCTCAACAAAGTGTTTTTGAAATTTGGAATGACTGTTGTAATTGGTTTCCACTGCCATGTGGTAAAGGATTATGCACTTAGCATCTGAAAACAATGCTAGTCTATTGTCTGACTTGGCAGCATGGCTCAAGAGTCCAAGCATGGCTTAGCAGACAGTCAACTCAGGGTCCTTTCAAGTCACAACCAGGGTCTGGCTAGGTTACATTCTCCTCTGGAGGCTTCGTGGAGAAGTAGCCATTTCCACACTCATTGAGGTTGTTGGCAGAATTCCCTCCTTGCAGCTGTCAGCTGTGTGCTGTCTGGAGATGGGGCCTCCTCTGAGGTCCCAGAGGCTCCAGTGCTTCCCCATGGGCCTCTCATACAGAGCTGCTTACTTCATCTCACCTCCAGGAGGATCCAGCTTCTTAGAAGGGCTTTCCCTTGATTAAATCAGCCCGATCACCGTCATCTTCCTTTTGATGAACTCAGAATCAACTGACTTGCAAGTCTTCCCCTTGGTCATATTTTATTGGCTAAAAGCAAGTTATAGATTCTGCCCATGTCCAAGAAAAGGGGGTCACACAAGCATTAGGAATCACAAGGTTTCTGGTGAGGCTGCCCAACATAACTGACCACAGGTACAAATTAATAGAGTGCATGTCGAAATCTATTTTTCCAGTTTCTTTTGAAAATAAAAAAAGAGAAGAGATCAGAATGATGGTGGCATTGGGCCCACATTCCTGTCTGGTAGCAGCCAGCAGGAATGGTCTCTTCACTGACCTCTTGGTCAGACTTGCCCACCTGAGAATACCTTACCCCAGTCATTACCTCTTCCAGGCTCCTCATCATTTGTGTTACCTACCTCACCCTGGTGGCTGTTCCTAGTTACAAGTCCTGTAGGAATGCTTGCTACAGTTATTTTGTCACAACCATTTTGCTTATGTATTTGTTACTTCTGCCTGTTTCCAGAAGGTGGAATAACATGAGAGTCAGAAGGATTATGAAAGATCATTTAATTGACCATTTTTACAGAGAAAACAGAAGCTCCAAGAAATGATTTGGCCAGGTGGGTAGGACCCCAAGCTCTTGATTCTTCCTATGCATGCCCTACAGCACATTGAAGAATAAAAGGAGAGTTGCCCAATCTGTTTCCCAGAGGACAATCTTGAAATATTAAAAAAAACCCTATTTTAACTATAACTAGGAAGACATCATTTTTTACTATTAAAAACCATCATGAAAATTATGCGTTGTGAGGCCTGTGGGGGAGTTTCATGGGTTTCCAAGGGTTCTGCCATACTGTCTGCTTATTAACTATTTACTCTTGTTAGTACACATTTGCAGTATATGGTTATATTTATAGTGAGGGCTTGGTACGTGTACATGACACATCTTAATTCTTGTTTCATCCCCTTCTCCTCCCTGATGTCTCTCTAGATCTTGGTCCCTTTCCTGTTTGCAAAAGATCTCTCTCCCTCAAGTTATCTTTTAAAATGTGACTCCTATCTACCGATGCCATACTGCAAGGTGTGACCTCTTAAAAGTAGTGGAGACCAAGTGTCTTCAACAACTGACCCTGAACTTCTGGGTTTCTGGAGCCGAGAGATCCATGTTCAAATTCTAGCCTGCTGCTCACTGACTGTGTGGTTCACCTTGGGCAAATTATTTAAATTCTCTGTGCCTCGGTTTGTGTATTAAAACAGAATTTAAAAATGTGATATTAGTTACTACATGAAGACACTTAGAATAGTATCTGGCTTAATAACATATCCCTACTACTGTTTCTCTTCTTCTCATCCTGCTTCTCCCAGCTCCTCCCCCTCTTTCTTCTCCTCCTCCTCCTTTCTTCCTCCTCCTTTTTTCTTCTTCTTCCTGTTTTCTTCCTCTCCTCTTTCTCCTTCTTCTCCTCCTCCTCTTCCTCCTTTTCCTTCTTCTCCTTCTCTTTTTTTTTCATGACTGAGGACTGAGCCTTGGGCCTTTGCAGTGAGACATGTTTTTTATTTTTAAAAAGTTCTTGTTAAGTCACTAAGTTCCCCAGGCTGGGATTGAATTTATGATCCTTCTGCTTCCGACTCCCAGAGTACTGGGATTACAGGTGTACACCACCATGCCCAGCCTATTATTATTATTTCTACTCCTACTCCTAGGCAGATATGTGGAATTGAGATTTGGTTCTCTGCATGTGGTTCTCTGGATCCTCAACAAGGACAGTATCACCCTCAAAGGGCAGAAAACTTGGTTCTTGTTCTTGGGGTACCAAAAAATTCTTACTTGTTAAATGTATATACAGCACAATACAGAAAGTTTATAAACAGAAATACTGTATATCCATATCATAACTTGATGAGGGGATCAGTTAGAGGATAAACACCTAAAAAGGCTAATTTGCAGGGGAAAAATGAAGAAAAAAAGAGGTCGAGTAATACTGTTCTAGGAGAACAAGAGTAAACTGGCCCAGTGAAAAGGCAAAGTGCATCCTCTTATTAAACTATTAAGTTTCAAGACAGTGACAGCAGAGCAGGAATCCAAGTACAGGGCTTGTCAGGGTTTGGATTTTAAGTGTTCTCCCAAATCTCTTGTGTTGAAGGCTTGGTCCCCAACAGATGGCGCTGTTGAGAAATGTGAGACGTTTAGGAGGAGGGGCTTCATTGAGGGGAGTTGGTTGCTTTGGGCTGTGGCCTAGAAGGGGATATTGGGACGCCAGTCCTTTCTCTCATTTTGCTTCCTGGTAGTCATGGGGTGAGCATCTTTGCTCTACTAAACACTTCCTGCTGTAATGTTCTGCCTCACTGAAGGCCCAAATGCATGGAGCCTACTGAACATGGACTGAACGCTGAAACCATGAGCCAAAATAGATCTTTCCTCCACTTAAAGTGATTTTCTCATGCATTTTGGCACAGAACTTGAAAGCTGACTAACACACGGCCCTTCGAAGGTCAGGCCCTCTCCACCTGCCCTTTTGTACATTGACATAGGCAGCCCTCAGGAGTAGCACCTGTGCAGCCTTTATGGCCACCTCCACAGGTCTCACGGTGCGACTCCTGATGCATCTTTCCTTACTTCCTGCAGCAATGCCACATGATCAGGACTACTGCCCACAGAAGGGGTGCATGTGAGCACAAGCATTTGTTGAGCTTAACTTATTCTTCATGGGTTAGAAACTAAGTTACTACTAACCAGGTGAAAATCAAAGGGGTACCAAAACTCTGAGTCTTTTAGTCATTTTGAACCCTCCACAGTTTTGTCCTTTCGTCTATTCGTTTGGCCTCGGTTTTATTCTCCCTCAGAACACAAAAGTTGTTTAGAAATTTTATTTCACATCTTTGAATATGAAGGTAGGTGGAAAGGAAAAAAATAGCTTCTGGAGGAAATGGAAACATCAGCTTCCTCTGTACATGCCCCGTTCATTTTCTGGTGCAGCCCGACTCTGGAGATATGTAAGAGGATATGACTGAAGTTTACTACAGGGCTTACGCAGAGGCCTGCTCAGCACTGCCATATTGTGCCGCCTGCTAACTCTCTCTCTCTCTCTCTTTTCCACTCTGATGCCAGGTCCTAAAAATAGTTCAGTGGGAACAATCCAGCAGCCTCTCCCTCATGGCCTGCAAATCAAAGCCCTGATTAGGTCAAAGGATGGGAAAGGCAGCTAAATTGCTGCTCAGAAGCCCTTCAGTGCCAAGAGCAGAGACCTTCCTGTTCTCTCAGAATCTGGGACTGGAGCCACAAGGCAGGCTTCAGTCAGGAGACCTTAGTCCACCTTTCTGAGTCTGTGAACTTGCTGGGGAGCAGGGTTTCCCACTGGTGGTATCTGACTGTCTGAGACTCCAGAAGTCCAGGGAAGCACACTGTGCAAGCTACACCTGCAAGACATCTGGCAAAAAGAAAGCTTGGTCCTGAGGGGAAAGTCTCATTTCCCAGGAAAATCGTTTTCAGTAGCTCTGTTTTATATGAATGCCACAACCTGGAGATTTTTCCTGCTTCCTCATTTCCGACTGGGGCACTTGAAAGCAACAACTCATATCATGATGTCAATTTACAACTTATAGCAAAAGCATATGAAATAGTTCTTGTTCTAGAACCAAAGGCTTTTGGGGGCTATGGGCAGGCATTGGGGTGGAGGTAATAGAGTAAAATGAGAAGGAGTGTGGTTTGGGATGAACTCAGTAAATGCTTTTTGTCTGTTCATTTGAGCAGTTAGAACAAAGATGCCATAGAATGGAGAACTTATAAACAACCTAAAAGCTAGAAGTAATCTCAGCACCCTGGGGAGCTGAGGAAGGGAGATCACAAGACCAAGCCCTAGGCAACTTGGAGTCTTAGGGAGAACCTGTCTCACAATAAAATCAGTCAATCAATGAAAAAGGGCTGGCAGTGTAGCTCAGTGCAAAGGCCCACATTCAATTCCCAGTACCACTAAAAACAAAATGAAACAAAAACCAACATCAACATAAATTCATCTGTCAGAACTCTGGACTCTAGGATGTCCCAGTCAAGGTATGAGTGAAGCTACCCATCAAGTTTTCAGCAGATTCGGTGCCTGGTAAGAGTCTGCCTCCCCACAGCTGTCCTTTTTCTCACTGTGTTCTCATGTTAGAGGATGGACCAAGGCCTCTCTTTATAGGGCTACTGATCCCATTTATGAGGACTCTACCTCCATGACCTAATCTTTTCCCAAGGGCTCCTACTTCCAAGTACCATCACCTTCGGGAGTGGGATTTCAAAAAAAAAAAAAAAAAAAAAAAAAAAAAAAAAAATATATATATATATATATATATATATATATATTTATGGGAATTCACATTGAGACCATCAAGCATTATAACAAAATTAGAAAATTATGGCTTATGGTCAATAAGTTCCCATCTGTGTTTATAAAGGCAGTTTTATTAGAACTACATTTATCATAGTGATTTATTTATGTATTTTCTATGGTTGCTTTCATGTTATAAAGGCAGAGCTATGTGGTCAGAAGTGAGATCATCTGGCCTTTTATGAAAAAGTGTATTCATCCTAGCTCTGTAACAATGACCACGTTTGTAGTGCTCACTCTGGTACATATTTTGTATGGATTCACAACAATAGTTCCACGTGGATACTATTCTCTCCACTTCACAGATGGAGAAAGAAAGGCCCAGCATTCAAAGGTAAAGAGATGCTAAGTGGAAGGGCTGGGAATAAGTTGGTATCTGTCTGATTCTGTGGGCTTTTGTTCAGCACTGTCTCACTGAATTCCCACTGGCTTGTGGATTTGAGTCACTAGTTGAAAATCAAATGTTTTCTGGGGCCAGTAAGTAGGACCTGAAGGACACTGCCCCAAGCCAGTGGGAGTGCTATGTATTATGATTGAGCTGGAAAGTACAAAGCCAGCTTAAAGGCATTTAAAGGAGATTTTTTTTAAAAATTCAAGAGCCAAACAAAACATGTCAGCAGGCCTTATTAGGCCAACGGGTCTTGGGTTTGTGATCCCTGGTTGGAGCCCAATCAGGTTGGCCAAGAGGAGCAATGCTATGCTCGGAATGGAAACCACAGAGCCTGTTTGTCTCCCCCTCCCTCTCTGGTTCACTTCTTTGGAGCATCAGTGATGACTCCATGGAGGAATCACAGCCCTGATTTTTCATATCAACTCAGGCATCCAGACATGGTACAACTTCTGGCAAGTAAACTCACCTCTGTCAACTCTAGACTATTCATCTTTACAGTGGAGAATTACTTCACATTTACTGGTCCATGGTAGGTCCCACATGCTACACTGCAGCATTCATTCAGGCTTACCAAGGGGAATGGTGACTCCATACTTCCACCTTGCTTGTAGCAAAAACGTTAATGTGGTCTTGGTTCCTCTGGTTCTATTACAAGCTCCGGCCAATCAGTCAGCAGAACTTAATGACTGCATGCATTCGATGCATATTCAGAACCTATCACCGACAGCTAGGTGCAAGTCTCTGTCATCCCTTCCTTGGATTTCTGCAACAGCCACCTTACTTTATCTGTCACTTTTCAGCATTTGAGTCCATTTTCAATCCAGCAGTCAGGAAGAGAGCTAGAGATACTTCAGTAAGACTGTAACATTCCCCTGGTTTCCCCTCTTGGAGTAAAAGTCAAGGTTCTTACAATGACTTCGGGGAACCAGTGATCTTCCTGCACACCACCCACAGTCCTTGCTCTTATACTGTACTCTTGTGGCCTTCTCTCTGGTGCTCCACCTGCTCCTGTTTCACCAGCCACAGTGGGTTCCTGCCTGCTTCTTAAGTATCCCAGGCAAGCTCCAATCTAATGGGCTTTGGTCTGTTGCTTCTGTTTGGAGTACTTTCCACCCTTGTGTCTGGAGTACAACTTCCTCTTTTCATCAGCTCTTACTGAATCTTCTCACACATCCTATAATTCAAATTATGTGCTGTTGTGGCTTGTGTATAGATGTTCCCCCCAAAGCTACATATTTTTCTAGAGGTAGTCGAATCTAGAGTGTGTGATTGACTCATGGCAGGGGTTAGGCCTGAGGGCGCTAGTATTAAGGGCATGAGTGTTGTCTACCCTAAGTTGTCTGAATAAGATAAAAGAGGCAGAAAGACAATGTTAAGGTCGCTCTTATTGCCTTTGCTACCTTGTGCGAGCCATGTTATTTCTCCTCTGTGATGCCTGTTTGCCATTCCTGTCTTGGGGACAGCCAACTATAGACTGGAACCGCTATGAATTGTAAGCTAATTAAACCCCTTCCCCCTCAACTTTGGATGTCAGGTATTTTGTCTCAGCAATAAGATAAAAGTAACACTAGCCCATCCCTATTCCTCACTCCCTCTTTATCTTCCTGACTAGGATTCATAAGCACTGCATACTTTATGCCTGACTTATTTACATTGTTTATTATTTCTCCCACAACAACAGCCATTGCTCACTGCTGTAGCTAGAACGCCTCTTAAACACACTATTCCTTCCTTCCTTTTCTTCAGTTTTCTCCACCACCTTTTTAATCCCATATAATTGAATGAGTATTATTTCAACTTCAGAGGTCTGTAGTTAAGAATAGGAACTCAGTGCCCAACTGTATGCCAGTACTTACGGTACTGGGGTCCCTAGCTAGCATCACAGCCTCACCTGGGGACTTGGTAGAAACAAATTCTTGCACCTCTCTCCAGACCCACTGAATCAGAAGCACTAGGGAAGGGAGGGTCCAGTAGTATTTTAACAGGCCCATCCAGTGATTTTGGTAGAACTTTGAATTTAAGAACCATTGCCTTGTGGCAGTTGTTTTCTGTTTTTCACTTTAAAAACTAATTTTATTATGTTTTTGGCAGCACTAGGGATTAATCCCAGGGCCTTTGCATTCAGCTACATTCTCAGTCCTTTTGTCTTAAATTTTTTGTTTTGGAACAGAGTCTTACCAAATCACTAAATTTTCCAGGCTGGGGTTGAACTTGCGATTCTCCTGCTTTAGCCTCTCGAAGTGCATGGATTACAAGCATGCACCACTACACCCAGCTTCAGTTGATTTGTGAGACAGTTTTAGGCCAAAGAGTGCCCAGGCAGAATGAGGTACAGTTGGCTCTCTCTATCCTTGACCTCTGGCTCCTGGGACTCAACTATAGCAGACCAAAAATAAAACTACAAAATTTGCAACTGTCTTGAACATATACAGACTTTTTTCTTATTATTGTTTTCTAAACAAAATGGTACAACAAAAATTTACATAGTATTTACAGTGTATTAGGTGTTATAAGTAAGCTAGAGATGACAGGAGGTATATACGTGGATGGATATAGGTTATGTGTAAATGCTGTACCATTTCATAGAAGGGGTTTCAGCATCCTTGGATTTACACAATAACAGCATGTTCTGGACTCAATCCTTTGAAAACAGTGAGTCATGAGTGTGATGAGAAATAGTTGCAGAACGGAACTCAGAAAACCTATGCCATTCTCAGCTCTGCCTTTGTCTGCTCTTGGATGCATCACTTCTCTGACCTAGAAACTGAGTTCTCTAGCTGCAAGGGTAAAGAACAAGATAATCTCTGTACTGAACTAGCTTCTTTCTTTGGATTCTAGAACTATCTATCAATATTTATATCTCAATGCCCTCTTGCGTTCCCTTATGTTCCTAGATACCAAGAACCTGTGGCTGGCTGCCAGTTGGATGTCTCATCTGTAAAAATTTTGCTCCCACTTGGAAAAATTACTGAATATTTATTTATATTACTTACTTACGTAGTATATACATGTGATTCTATGCAAACATATTCAATACATTATAAATCATACACAAAGTGGCAGTGCCAACTCAGATATAATAAAGTGTAGGTTCTGACCTGGGTGTACCCAGTTGAACATCACTTATCTGGAAAACTCACAAGACTTGCTTCTTCCTAACTCCTTCCTAAACAGTGACCCATTTTCCAGAAAAATGCATATTTTCTTTGAAAGCCAAACTTACTTTCTGAAAGCAATTGATGAAACTAATTCATAAGAAAATGAGCCCTCAGTACATGTCAGATATTATGCCAAGTGGTTTCCACATACTCTGATCATATTTGCTACTTATAATGTGAAGCATGTATAATTATGCCATTTTGGAATAAGGAAACTGAGGCACAGCTAAGTTAAATAACCTGCTGAAATTTGTAGATGACAAAGTAGCAAAGCTTACACCCTGGCAGTACAAGAAGTTTCTGCTATAAAATAACTGCAGGGATTTCTGAGAATATTTGTCTTTAAAGAATGGCCATTGGGCACAATGGGATAGTATTAATTTCTTATTATAGATCTGCAGTGAGCATTTCGACAAGGAATTCTTTCCTACTACGGAATTGTGTAATTTCTGCAGAGATAGGACCAATCCTGAGGGAAGGGATATGATTTCCTACATGGCACCAACCTGCCCTAAACACCATCCTGGGTAGCTGGGTCATGGCATTGAGGGAGCAGGGTATTTTCAACTCAACGTTAGATGCAGCACTGTAGAACTGACACAGTTAACTAGAACTACTATGGTAGCTAGAAGAGGGAGTTACACCTGGAGGAAGCTTCATGTTGCTTCCATCATACCTAAAAGCATTGTGAGTGTTTCTTGTGGAGTTGCTAACAGAAGGGGCCGAAAGTGTGCTTGCTTTTTATCCTGATTTTCTCTACAGCAGACATGCATCCAGTTTCCCCGCACTTTATCAGACACATGTACTCAGTTGACATGCGATATGGAAAAATCTCTCCTTCGCATTTGTTTATTTGATGCATCAACTGACAGAATGTGGTTACTTTTGGAGTCTCCAAGGAGCTGAAAAAAATCTCAGAAATCTGATTTTATGAAGTTAGGTTTTCCGCCACCGAGAAATATCTTCATGTTAAAGGTTTGTTTACAAGGAATTGCTGTTTCCACTTGCTGGAGCAGCTTTTAAACATTTTTTTTTTTAAAGTTGTTTTTTCCAACCACTAAGTGGATCTAAACATTAAGTGTTTCTGAAGTTGGTTTTCCAGCTCCTGGGTTGCTATTAACTTCTGCTGGGATGAAACAGAAGGTCTCTGCCTTTTCTCAGTCCCTGTAATGTAATTCAAGAGCGTAATATTTTGAAGAATTATTGAAATGGCTCATTGTGCAATATTTATATTTCATTCACATCAGCACAGGACAGTATTGATATAAAGTTCCATTGTTATTGTTGGCTATTCTTTTCTTGCTTCCATCCCACAACCCGGCTCCCCACTCTTACTGATGGAAGCTAGGTCTGATCCAAGAAGAAGGCCAACCCGATAAACCATCTGTCCCTTAGCAGGCTGAACACAGAGCCTTCACTTCCTAAGAGAAGGACAGACAGGAGAAGTTGAGAGCTATTTTGACAGAGAAGAGACAGAAAATTTCTTCCCAGCCTTAGAATCAAGGCACTTTGAGAATTAGAAGAGTCTCTCCCTTTCTCCCAGAAGGAAAGAGAAATGACATCTGCTGTGGTTTTGTATAAAAATCTATATTTCACACTTCCTTAAGACTGTTATTATCAAATATTCACAAAGAATTTCTCACATTGTATTCCAGAAACGAGCAGGAGTTACAGTGTACATTGGTAAGCGCAGGAGTCATGGTAGATAAAGAGATTTTTGCAGAGCAGAACTTCAACTTCAGGCTCCCCTAGGCTTTTCATAGACTCTAATATTTAAATGAATCCTATGGATAGATACCCAATGAACAAGAAAAATCTTACATCCCTTTCTCCCCATAAAACACACACACACACACCCACACACGCAAACACGCACACCTCCATGCATAAACACTCTTCCCTCTGTCAGAATTTCAGCCATGCTCTTTCCTAAATTCACAGCCAGCCACTGTTGGCAAAGCTTTTGGAGTTTTTCACTCTATGTGAAATAGTCCCATACCATTATTAATGAAAAATAAATATCATCAAATCACCATGACTATGACCATCAAGATAATCTTGATTTTTATGGGTGTGTGTGTGTGTTTGTGAAAGACAGAGAGAGAGAGAGAGAGAGAGAGAGAGGGAAATAGAAATAGATGGATGACTTTGTAAATACTTCCTATAATTCATTCGCTGGAACTAGGATCAATACTTAAGTAATAGAGACAGAATAAAGTAAAACATGATAAGCTATGTGTGGTTATTGTGTGCCTATCTTGGATATTTATGACTTCTTTTTTCCTCTGACATTTTAAAAAACTGGATGCAAAGCAACAAAAATAACCCAAATTCAGGGTGATATCATGTTGTGATTGTAGGAAACAACCTTGCCAACGTACCAAGCCTACTCTACAAGAGCATATCATTCTCTGGCTCAGCCGAATTATCACAGTTCAGAAATGAAAAAATGGAGGTCCAGAGCTCTCCAGTTCCCTGACTAACTAACCATCCTCCTACCACTCTGTCTTTGGCTGACATGTTCCTCCTTCGGCTTTTGTCTCATGAGGGAGATAAATGTAGAAGAGAAACCTGTAGGTAATTAGCAGCCTGGCATATCTGTCATTCCTTTGATAAAATGTGTTGGGTGTGGTGTCTCAACTTGCAGTTGATAAAATACACTGCTGGTGTTCCATTTCATTTGACTTTCCATTCGGCTTCCTCCCTCCCCCACAATGAGAGTGTCTTAGCAGCCAGCTTCTGTTTTTGATCATGGAGGACATTTCTATGGATTTATTTTTACATTTTCCAATAAGAAACATATTCTGATCCTTTAAAGGTTAGAAGTGAAGTATGGAAGGGTGGCTGATACTCAGAAGAAAAGCTTCCCTGCTGGCTTAAATTAACCAGGATGTTTGTGCATATATGTGTGTGTGTGTGCATGGATGGGTGTATGTGTGTGCATTTACACATGTGTCTCTTTAGATCCTGATTGTCTCCCTGACTCAAGGACAGAAGTCTTGCCATATTTGTCATTTCTTTATAGCTTTAATGACCTATGATTGGGGAAAGAGCTCATCTTTTTGGCTCTAACTCTTTCCTGGTTAAGGATAAAGAACACTCCTTGGGGGAAAAGAAAGAATACTCCTTGGGCTTTGAGCAGCAGGTTTTAACTTGCATAAAAAATAGGTTAATGTGATTGGGTTTTATATATTACTGAAAAGACAAATGTGCAAATGGAAAGAGAACAAGCAATTTCCAGCTCACAGCTTTGAAAAAGCTGAGTTACCTGGGTTAGTCACCAGCTTTTTTTTTACCTGCAGAAGCCATAGCAAAGGTATTATGTACAGCAGCACTTCTGATCCAGAACTTTTTTTCGAAAATACAAAAAAATCTTCAGGAATGGACTAGTAGCCTATCAACAATGATAATACATATCTGTATTTTTGACATGAAAGACTGTTCAGAATCAGAAGGAAATCGGGTAACAATATAGAATAATGACATATATAACAAGATTGTATTCAGCGTACAAAAGTGCATTTAAATTATCAGGTGATAGATACCAAGGTCTGGAGAACCGGAGGATTGAAAACTTCACCTTTATTTATTTGAATTTTATGTTTTCTAGGATAGACTTGGTGGCTTGTAGAAAAAAAGACTACATGATAAGATTCTATTTCTGTAAAACAATATATTGACTTATAGCAGTAAACAATAAGATCTAGGTATTTTTGCATATAAAACCAAAAGAATGTAACCCAAAATGGTAAAAGTTGTCACTTTTGGTTAAATGGAACTATAGGATTTTTTTGTTTTCGTTTTTAATATTTTTACTTTCTACTTTTTTTTTTTTTTTTTTGGTGCCAGGATCGAACTCAGGTCCTTGTGCTTGCGCAGCAGGCTACTTTCTGCTTTTACTGTAATTATTATGTAAGACTTGGCTTCTTACAAAATTTTTTAAGAGCCAAGCAACCTGTTTTCTTTGTACTAATGGTCCTGCTACCTTCATTTCTTTGCAGGTGGCCATGTTGGAAAACTCTATAGGTGCCAGATATTTGAGCTTCTGAAGGCTAAAATAACATCTTCCTTTACCCCACCCCCAGCCCCTCATGTTAGTCTGGAGATATTTATATTTGCTGCCAAAAATCTGCCCCAGGTCATTCTGTATTGCTGATATTTTTGTCAGATTAATAGATCCCAAGTGATGGGAATATGTTGATTTTATGGCAGATCTCCAAGGAAGCCTTTACTACAGATAAAAATGGATAGAATAAATTATGTTCTTAGAGATTTTGATATTTCTATCTAAAGGTGTCTGTAGGGCCTCAATCGCTTATGAAAAGTGCCTTCAGATTGCTCTTTGAAAGTGTCACATTTTATCTTTTCTTTCATGCTTTGAGAACGGAGCCAGGGTTATCCTGAGGGTAGGTACTTTTGCCCCCATCTTGCGGTTTGTAAATTCCTTGGCCCACCTGTGGATGTGAAGCATTCTCTTTTAATTCCAGTTCATTCCTCAGTCTAGGAAAATGCTTTTCCTTTTCCGAAGTCCTAGATTGATTGGTTGGAAATATAATTTGGTTCCTGTGTTTGTACTGGATCAGAGATCAGAAAGCAGTTCAGGCTGCACTGGCTCTGAGATTTCTTTGAGTGGTGAAGTTCAGAAATGCAGCAAGAGACAGGAAAAGCAGAGCTGTTTATACAGTCTCTTTTCTTTCTTTCCTTGAGCATTTTAAAGAGAAAGAATGGTTCTCCAAACTGCCAAGGTTGGCAGCAATACTCTTGTGTGTTGTCAATTCTCGTTTCTTTCACGTATTTTCCGTCATCTAGAAGAGAAAGGGCGGTGTGTAAGGGCAAACCTCAGCGGAGGATGTTCCTTTGGGTACTCTATTTGTCTTAGCCATGTTTAGATCCTGTAGCTTTGTGGTCTCACTGAGTCCTCCTATTCTGCAGAGAAGCTTGAGGTGAGAGGCATCTAATGTCTTCATAGACATATGGGTGGGGACTGCCAGAGGGTTCAAATGCCAACCCCGCCTTCTTCACAAAATGAATCTCTATAATAGCATGCACTGGAATTTGAGTTCTTGGCTTGAAGGTTCAAGATAAATCATTCAAATGTCTCAAGTTCTTCACTGTGTACCCTGTAGATAAAGGATGCTGGTGGTGATGAGGAAGAGAAGAATGGAGACACTGAGGATGATTCTTTCTCAAGGTTCTTTATTGTAAAGATCAACACCAGTGAACTACACGTAGTGACTCTTTTCCCACTGGCCACATTTGCTCTAAGAATGAACAATGCTTTACCATCACTGGAATACTTTCTAATCCACCTAATTGCCATGAAAATATGCTCTCCTGTTTTATCCTAATGTATGCTAGTATCCATCCAGCTATCTCAGAATTTGAATTGTAAATTAGCTTCTTTATGGTTAAACTTCTTAGAATCTGATGAATATAAACACATTTTGAATACACTGGTATAAAGAACTTTTGCCAGATTAAGGCTGGGGATTTAGTTCAGTGGCGCCATGCATTCCTCAGAAGTGCAAGGTCCTGAGTTTATCTCTGGTACTGCAAAAAAACAAAAATAAAAACAACGGTAGATTAAATGGGCCTCATTATCAGGTTATGGTTTGTTGAATGGCAACATATGAGTGCCTATAACTTAACTGGCTCTTAGGTCTGCTTCAAGAGGAAAGATACAATTTCTGTCATGGCCTTGGGGGTCCCAGACACACATGAATAATATTTTTTTCCTGAAATGGTTGAATTTAATTCTTTCTTATCATCATTTATTTATGATACCTAGAGCTTGAACTTTAGAACAATAGAGCAGCTTTATCAGGTTCTCCTGAATAATTTTATTATTGCTTTGTAATATTATAGTTTAGTCCTACAGCCTACAATCTGCTCTTTTTTCTAAAATTCTGAGACCTTTCTGAGTTTTCAGGGGCCAGTACAAGGGAAGTGCATTTGGTGCGCTGGAAGAAGGGGTAGGCCAAGATGTGGGCTGGGGTAGGAATCACACGGACATTTGGACATATGGTCACTTGCACTCATGCACCATTTTTAAATGGTTTGTGGTACAAGGACGCTAAGAGTTGGCAATAAGACACAAGGAAATGATGGGAAGCAGGCATTCTCATTTGTTATGCTGTTCCTATGGACCGGGCCTGTTGTTACACACTTCTACTTGCTTTATATCATTTGTTTCCAACCACTACATATAAGTTGGATATTTTATCAATATTTATTGAAAACAGGTTCAGAGACAAAATATCTGCCTAAATTCCAGCTGCATCAAAAGCAGAGCTCAGATTAGAATCTTTGCCTCTCTGTCAAACATTCACGTTAAAACTAATGAAAACAAACAAAACCAGTTATGAAATGCATAATTCCTGCCCTTTAAGGGTGACATATACACTGATACCAAAGATGTTCATAAAACATGACTTAAAAAACAGACAGCATATAGAATGAATGAATTAAAAAAACTCTTACTAGTTGAAAATAACTGGAGAAAAGGATGGATTATATTGTATTATTATCACTGGATTCTTTAATTTTTATTTTTATAAGTTCTTTAGACTAACATTTGAGTGCTGTCCAATTTTTGGGACCATGTTTGATAATTTCATATTTTAAAACTAATTATTTATAGCTAAACTGTAGGTGTCAGGTTCCTAAGAATTGCTGTGCTTTCTTTTCTTTGGTACCAGGAATCGAACTCAGGACCTTGCTCTTGCCAGGCAGGCAGCGGAACCACTGACCTAAATCCCCGGCCCTGCTCTGCTTTCTTATGCAGAGTAAAAACCAAGAAATCATTGTAATAAGGTTACCTTTCTTCGTAGATGGTAGAAAAGTTAATTTAAACCCATCCAGTGTCAGTCAAATTCCAAATGAGTAAGGTCTGAATCAATATGGCTTCATTCCATTACAAAATGGGTGTATTTACACCAAGTGGAGACAGAATAAAAGAGCAATCAGAGTCAGATGCAATTAAGGCAGGAAATTCCATAAGTTAAAAATCCTTTAATTTTTCATGAATAAGTGGAAATTCTATCTTGTGACATTTGATGCTCTGTCCTAATCTAAACAGGCTGTTCATCTCTGAAAAGAGTAAGTATATATCAAGGTGATTTGAGTTTCTGCATTAAATTTCAGTGAAAGCATAGACTTTGGAATCCATCAGACTGAGTGGCTAGTCAGGCTTCTACTTATAAACTGGCTTGGTCAAGAGACTCTCTAAGATTCCATTGAATTCTCTATAAAATAGCAGGAGGGGGGATGTTGGAGAAACAGAGCCAATGCATGTAGAGTTGGTCTAGTTTCTGGAATACAGGAGGAAATAAAAAAGCTGCTATTATTATTTTATTAACAGTAAGTAGTTTTAAAATGCAATATGATGAACAGTTCAGTGAGACAATTTTTGGATAATGAATATGCTCTCATTCATTAGGTATTTTTAAATGGATGATAGCCAAATTTCATTGTTTTCTTCTTAGTAAACCTTAGATATGAGAACATGAGAAAGGATGGTTTGTTTGGTCCTTAGATGGGCAGACACACGCTGAGCTTCTCACAGATGCTAAATTACCACTCCTGCTCTCCAAAAAACAACCTGACAGAGAGAAATCCTTGAAAGAGCTTCATGGCTCGGTTCAGTCTGCTCAAGTACTAGAAAGAAAGGCCTTGTTAACACAAAAACTACACATCTGCAGTGCATTTTGGTTGCAGTAACAAAAACTGGACAAGTCCCTGGCCTATTCCATCACTAAAATTGACTTTCCTCTTGTGGAAGTTGAACACTTTCCATGGGTTTTTGTTTGGTGTTTGAATGGGCCAATAAGTAAATTAAACTTTCTGGCACGTAAAATCTTCAGCAGTGTAGGGTGCAATTTCCACTTCCCCACAAGCACTTTAGACATTTCTTCCGATGATCATTTAAGTAGTAATACGTTAATATAATATCATTTCCTTTCATCTCCTCTTGCCCTGTTTGGAAAGAGTAATTTTGTACCAAAAACAAAACAGAAAAACCACCGGACCCAATGTAATTTTCCAGGTTCAACCAAAAATCAAAATACATAGTGACTATACAAAACTTATTTGTCATTGGTATATTTGGAAACATTGTGAAACAATTCTTCATGGTGCCCTGCTATAGCTTTCAAAGGAAATTGAATAAAATGGTATGGAAAGGAAATGCACAAAACATATGAAAGGATAGAATTCAGAAGTATACAGGTTACCTGTAGTTTATAATACTTACCCCTGCTTGAATTTCAAGCCTTTGGCTGCTCTTTCTGTCATGAGCTGTTCCATTTCTGAAAGGAGAAAGCAAAGGAAGAAATATTTAAGCTATAAAATGTCAAATTGCTTTCCAAACTCGTTCCAATTTCCAACCACATCAAGAAGGGTGTCTGAAAAGACAATCAGCTTTTGCACTAACCCAATACATATACAATTATTTACTTTTTGAATTTTTTTTTCCTTTGGGAATGAATCATCAAAGGAACATTCAGGGTTATTCTGAGGCTATTTTTCTCCAATCTTTTAAAAACTAGCTTTGTAGCTACAGTATATTTGTTTTTTTTTTTTCCTTTAAAAACTTTTGCAAACCAAATAAGCCACAATTTAATTTATGTAGAAAAATATGCCATGAGCTGAGTGTATTTTCTCCATTTTCTGGGAATGAGATACAGGTGTCCTCCCAAAGAGCAATGCAAGAAGAGATAATCAAGACCTTTCTCCTTATCTCTCCATCCCAAATGGGAGGAGTGTAAGATCTTGATGTAAAGTATGTTTCACTAACAAATGTCATTACTAGGTCTTTTGAGGAGTTACTTGTTTATGCAGACTCTTCCATTTCCTAAGAGTTACAAGACATGGAGAAGAAAGTCAGATCTGCATGTATCTTGTAGAACTCTGGATTTTGTGGGCAGAGCAAACCACACTGTTTTGTACCTCAGAAAATTCAGAGGATTTAAAATACTGCCTTGCTAATGAATTGCCAAAGAATCAGTATTTTTGATGAGCCAATTATAAATTTCAGTTACAGAAAATGTTTTTGCCTATAAGAAGAGCTAGAAATTAATGAGCCAGTGTCCTACATGTGAGTTAATCATGAATTTCTGGTTTCCATTTATCTCCTTTATTAAATTGTTAGCTATACTTCATTGCTTAAAATATTTGTGTTCTCTCTCTCTCTCTCTCTTTCTCTCATTTGTTCTTTCTCTCATATTTGGTGACAAAATTATAGCACACACTATTAATTTATCCTGATCTCTCATAAAATATCAGCAGTACACTATATGTTGCCTTTTATCTCACTTCTATCCAGCATGCTACTATGCTCATTAATTTACTTTTTATTTATTTATTTAAATTATTTTATTTATTTACTTATTTTGTTTACTCATATGAGTAAACACCTTTCATGATATCCTTTTGTTTCCTACCATTTCTATTCTCAGGGAGTTTACAGATCAGTCTAGATATTAAAAATACATTTACAAAGTGAAAGTAGGAAAGATGAAAATAAGTGAAATTCAAGAACGTATGAACACAATATGTGGCCTTTCCAAAGGAGTCAGAGAGTTTGAGGATAGGAGTTTAGAAATATCTTAATGGAGAAGTGAGTATTTGAGGTGTAAACTTGAATAAGCCAATAAATTATAATCTATCCAGAGATGGTAAGGTAAAGTGTTTTCAGATTTGAAGAGTGTCAGCAAAAGTACATTAAGTGGGATAGCGTGAAGATTGTACAGGAACATTGCATTATTCAAGTTTAGTTTTATCAAAGATTAAGGAAGAAAAAGACAAGAGAAGCTAAAAAATATCTCAAAATGTCTATACATTATCCTTATATATTCTGTGCTACTTAATGGAATATAAATGGGTTAATCTGTATTAAAATAATCAGCTTTTAAAAAATATTTTGAGTGACTTCATAGGCATGGGTTAGCTACCATAAAAAAGTCAAAGTTTTTGCTAAGCTTAACCAATTTTTACACTCTGCATTGGGCCCAGAATATTTAACTAGCAGTTCAATTTCAACTAGCATTAAGCCTGTGATGTTTAATTTGATGTGTCACCTTGACTGGGCCACAGAGCTCCCAGATATTTGGTCAGATATTACTCTGGGCATTTATGTGATAGTGTTTTTTTGTATGAAGTTAATATTTAAATTTGGAGACTGGGTAAAGCAGATTGGCCTCAGTAGTGTGGGTGGGCTTCATCCCACCAGTTGAAGACTCAAATAGAACAACAGTTTACTTTTCTCCCTAGTAAGAGAAAAACTTTGAACTCTGATTTCAGCTCTTTCTGGTTGTGCAGCAGCTTCCAGCCTTTAAATTAAATTGAGACATTGGTTTGCAGGTTGTGAACTTGCCAGTCTCCATTAATTATGTGATCTAATTTCTTATAAGTCTCTTTGTATACATGCACACAGACACATACAGACACACACACATATGATTAGTTATATATACATATATGTGTATATATTTAATCATATACATATATGTATATGATTAGTTGTATTTCTCTAGGGATTTCTAATTCAGACCATGTAGAATTTCCAGTTAACATATACAGGCAAAACTGAATCCCCATGAGCCCCTTGGTATGAAAAACAGTATTTAAAAATCACTACCATTCCTATTATTCATGTAATCTTTCAACACTCCATGCCTGTGAGCAAATCATCATTTCTCACACGATGACTCTGTAGACTGGCAAAAGCACATGACAGCTTTTGCAGGACAGAGGACAGAACCATGTTCTAGTTGTTCACCTTGACAATATCCATCCTGCAGCCGCATGGTTGGCTGTTGAAAATGTTCACTGTACTTGCATTAGCAAGTATTTCGTTTCCCCAAATCAGGTCTAGAGTCATAAATGCCTGTACGTAGCCCAGTGCATAAAAATAGCTCAACAGCATCCTGCAAGCAGTACATACTTCCTGTTAAACCAGATGGAGAAATCCGCAGCACACCAAGTCAATGTGGCTAGAGCAACGGCAGTGGCTGGAGCCCAGCCAGTTATGCCAGAGGACCTGGCAGAGGTCTGCACATAAAATGTAGTCTAGACCTGGTCAGGACTTCAGCTCTTCCAGGAAACGGAGCTCGAAGAGAGGAATTTGAACTTTTATTTTCCCTAGTGGGAAAATACTTCGAGATCATTCATATGATACCGGATGATTATGTGTAAAAATAATGTTTTTATTTTCCTTCTTTACACTCCTTGCATTGCTTTTCTTTTCGGAACCCTCAATCCAAGTTTATTACCCTAAATGCATTCATTCAACAATCATTGCATGCCTATGCCCTATAAAGTGTTCCTTCATAATCTCTGCTTTCATACTGATCTATGTCTTCCCTGCTGTCACCTCCCTCTGATCCTCCAGAAAACATCCTTTCGGTCACTTGACTCAGTCTTACTCATCTTTCTTTCTTTTCTCTGGTTTGATGATGTGTCCCTTTATCCCTCTCTGGTCCAAAGGAGCTTGACACAATGTGGTAACTATTTCCTTTACATAATGATGGGTTTGGAAGGAAGAGGTGGGTTAACTTTCCTAATAGTCAGCAATTGGAAGGCGCTACCTCCACCAATGTCAGTTGGCTCTCCTCCTCAATTTTTTTTTTAAAGTATACAGCAACAGGGAAAGGTCTGTGGCTTTACTAACTTTTTTCTTAAAGTGAATAAATTAAGGGATTTATTAATAAATTCCTCCAATTTCTCTCCATCTGTCTTGAAGATTTGAGGAACACCTGCTATTTTTGGTCACATATTGAAGAAAATTCTATTTCTCTTGTTTTTGAATTTGTGGCCAGTCAGAACATAGGAAAAAGAGATAATAAAACTTATCTAAGTACTTAGATGTCAAGCAGGCACCAGGAATCAAGGAATGATATGTCATTCATGAATAAATTACATTTTTCAAACACTCAATTGTAGAAGCTGAGCAACTCAAATAATGTTAGATATAGAAAAGTATTTCCAAAGTAATTAGTGGTCCATGTTTTTGCCAAAATTTAGCAAAGTCATTTTAGGACAGGGATTGACAAATATTTTTCTGAAAAGGGGCCGAATAGGAAATATTCTCTGCTTTTGTTGGCTGTATAGCCTCTATTGCAAATGCTCAACTCTGTAGACATTAAAGCAGGCATAGATGATGTGTAAACAAATTGGAAAGCTTTTTCTAATAAAACTTTAAATATAAAAGCAGATAGCAGGCCTGTTTTAGCTTGAGGGCCATTTGAGGACAGTAAGTTTAAACCAATAAAATGCAAACCATAAAATATCTTTTAAAAATAATCCTTAATATAAATAAAATGGAAAGAATGTGTATTAGAGATATTTAGAATCAACACTAAAAATGCGGATTTATAGTTCCAGTCTCAGAAATAGGGCTTCTTAACCCCTAGCAGATAGGAACTAGAAATCTGCATATTAACCTATATACTAGGAGAATATTTTGTACAAACTAGAGAACTACTACCACTAGGAAGTCAAAAATATGTAGGTTAGCTTGTCTGCAAAGCAGCAAAACTGGAAGGTAAGATGCAATCTAATAGATGTTTTTTATCCTTTCTGTTTTGTGTTCTTTTTCAGTTGTTCAAGGTGCAACAAATTGGTTAGGAGAATGTGTTTTTGAATCAAAGAAACATGGCTTTGGATGAAGGAAATGACACTTATTAATTGGTACACTTTTAATGGTGATGTCAAGATCATGCCTGTGACATAGGGTCAGTGTGAGGAATAATTGCAGTATCCTTAATGTGTACTCAGAAGTCATTCTTTGGTAAATGTGTGGGTGCAGTCATTACCACTCTTGAATCTGTGGTTAAGGGAAGGCTGTTCTGTGCAGGATCCCAGGAAACATCAACATAGATGAAGGTGAAGGGGAGGTAATGTCCAGCCTATGGTACAGAAGATTCATAGGCACAATCAGAGCTGTTGCATTTTTCCTTTGTTCTTCAATAGCAAGCAAATTAATCTCAAACCAGCTGTAAGCAGAATAGACCATCTGATTGCTCATTCAGTTAGGAAGTGAGAATAAAGACAGATGAGTAGGCTCATGGGTTAGATCTCCAAAGAATGGTCTTTTCACCTGTTTAATAACTATAATTAATGATTTACAGAATATTTGACTCTTACAGTAAAAATAATATAAATCTGCAATTCCATGACCGATGTATTTCACACCTTACAACACCACCAAATAGTATATGCCATGTTTTGTGCTCTATTAATGGTGAGAAAGATGAACATTCTTGGGTCAATCAAAAATCTGTGCAATTGGTAATATCAGGACTGAGACATGTTTACAGAGGGTTATCCGTGTTGAACCTTTCTTTTGCTATCATTTTAACGTTTGCTGTCCATTATAATCAACCCCAGAAGTTTAAAAGCAGTAAAACTCTTCCCTACCCAATGCCCAAGGATTTTCATTTAGCTAATCTTAGATGACACTGAGGCTTTTACATTTTTAAAAGGTACCTTCTCCCTCCTTGCTACCTAAGAGGTTTCTATTAGGTGTCACAGTTAAGTACTGTTGGTCATATGAGTTTCTTATTGAAAAATGGGATGTTTTCTTCTTGTAAATGATCCTCTCTTCTTGTATATGTCAATATCATTAACTGGAATATCTGTAAACATACATAATGCTAAATTGAGAGTAAACCAAATAGGAAGATAGTTAAAGACCTTGTCTTGACGTCAAGCTTTGAAGATCAAATACACTAAGTTCTTTATAGTTGCTAGTAAGTGATCCCAGTGTTTGTCCAGCTCATGTATTTTTTTGGGGGGGCGGGGGGCATCTAAAACCAGTCAGTTCCACAAACCACGTTTGCTGCTGATCAGAGGTAATTCTAGGTCACTAGTTGAGTGGGACCAGTGCAGTTTATATGACTAATCTGATGATGGCATCCACCCTGCATAAGGTGGAAAGAGTTAAGCAGTTAGGTGAGATAATGTGGTTTAAATCAGTAGCATAGCTGGCCCTGCCAGACTTTTGTGTTTCTGTTCTTTACCCTGTAAAGGGTGTGTAAGAATAACCTGAGGAATCTAGGAAAACTGAATGGATAAGGATACTTCACTCCTGTGAAATACTGAGGTCAGGAATTAAGAAATTACCTGCTGTGACGTGAATGAAGGAAATGCTATAGAATGTGGACCTAGATTTTACTGGGTTTGGTTTCCCTCTGCAATAATCCGAGGCTTGCAAGTCCATTTACTTAAGCCTATATTTTTGTAATTAAATCTCAGAAAAGAATACGGGTCTCTCAAGGTTATAAGCTTTGGTTTTGAAGATCATGAAGTAGAACAAGATGGGAATTAAATAAGAAGCGGTTACTTATGACTATGCATATTAGGTTTTTTTTTTATTGAGAGAGCTGTTTATATGAAAATTATTTACTACCTTTGCAGTGGTATTCAAAGAGCTGAATTTATTAATTATATTACAATGATACAACAATTTTGTTCATATTTTTGTTGAAGTGGACATGAAAGTTTGGATTAGTAAAAGAGCTGAACTGAATATAAATTTAGACCAAATACCCTGGTCTGTTACGCTTTTTAGATTAATTTTAAAATCTCTTTTTAAAAGTTATATAATTGAAATTCTGCAGGGAAAACATAAAACTTTATTATTTATAGTTTCTTATAGTATTATTTTCCAAGTTAGTGGGGGAAAGTATCTTTTATTTTGGTAGGCATTTTAGTCTGTAATTTACTTATTATTATGTGTAACAAAAATAAAGCTAATATTAGTAGTAGTTTAATATGTTATTGAAGATTACCAGGAGATTTAACAATGGTCCCTAAACCCCATATTAATGGTTGAGGTTCTTTATTTTATGTGAGTATGTATTTGAGTGGAAGAACAAATTTCAAGTCCATATTAGGTACGAAACTGAATTAATCAAGGTGACTTGGGATTTTCTAAAGGCTTTGCATTTGATTCTTTTGAAAACAATTGTACAAATTTATTCTGAGTGGATCTGAAGGGACAGTGGTGCTTTACAGGTTATAGGTTATTTGTTTTTATATAGAAAATTTGATGAGTTTGGCTATATGCATATACCCATGACACCATTGTTAAGGTGTATTCCGAACTTCTAAATTTCCTTGTTTTCCTTTGCATTTTGTGTCTGTACATATGTGTGTGGTTGTGTTTGTGTGTGTGTGTGGTAAGAACATTTAACGTGGGATCTACCCTCTTAAATATTTAAGTGTTCAATACCATATCATTAACTGTAGACATGATCTTGTACAGCAGATTTTTAAGACTCATTCATCTTACGTGACTGAAACTCTATAGTCATTTATTAATAGCTCACATTTTCCCCCTCTCCCAGCTCTCTCCACCAACCTGCTTTCTGCTTCTTACTATTTTCAACAACATAAGTGAAGCTAAATGTCATTTTGTTTAGTAAAATAATCCAGTCACAGAATAACAAAGTCTGCAAGCTTCCACTAACAGGTTACTTTTGTAGGAGGCTACTAGAACTCTAGCCTAGCATATCTCAACCTTGACAATTGGGCTGAGTAGTTCTTTGTTGCATTTGGGGGGCTGTCATTGTAGGATGGTCTGCAGAATTTCTGACTTTTCCCCACTAGATGCCAGTAGCACCCCTCCCCAGTTGTGACAAGCCAAAATGTCTGTGCGTATTGCTAAATGCCTCATAGGGAGGAAAATTGCTCCCTGTTGAGGACCACTATCTACAGGGCGGTACATCCTCATCTGTGGAAAAGATACTCTTAACTCCTTTTTTTAATTCATTAATTTTTTAGTATATTGTAGGTATACTATATGATGACATTCATTATTGGGAATCTGTACCTTTACATGATATATCTTGGTTATTATTTTTTCCTCATTCCCCTGCCCTCCCTTCAACCTCTCCATCCCTCTCTATTTACAAAGACTTTGTATCTGTTTTTTTCCTTTTCTCATATTTATTCCTTTCCCTTTTTTCCTCTTCCAAAGCCCTCCCACTTCCCCTTCCCCTTTCCACCATTTCTTTGTATTTCACAGTATCTATTATACATTTTGATCCTTATTTACACTTTCAGTTTCTCACACCAGAGAAACTGTTTGGTATTTACATGTGTCCTATTTATTTCACTTAAGAGTATGGCCTCAATGTGCATCCATTTAGCTATAAATGTTTCTAGTTTCTCATTCTTTATGGGTGAATAGTACTCTGTTTTTATAAAAAACCCACACTTTCTTTATCCAGTCTCCAGTTGATGGGAAATTGGGTTGTTTCCAAGTTTTAGCTGTTACAAACTGTGCTGCTGTGAACATGGGTGCACATATGTCTCCGTGGTATGATTCTTTTAATTCTTTTGGGAAGATACCCAGCAGGGGAATACCTGGGTCAAATGGGACCTCCAATTCTAGTTTTTTGAGGTATCTCCATACTGATTTCCACAGTGGTTGCACCAGTCTACATTCCCACCAACAATGGAGGAGGGTTCCTTTTCCCTACAGCCCTGCCAGTGTTTGTTATTGGTTGATTTCTTGATAGTAGCCCTTCTTTCTGGGGTGAGGTGGAATCTCAATATTGTTTTCATTTGCATCTCTTCAATGACCAGTGATGTTGAACATTTTTTCATATGTTTATTTGCTATTTCTACTTCTTCTCCTGAGAAATGTCTGTTCATTTCAGATGCCCATTTTTGGACTGGGTCTTTAAATTTGGGAGGTCTGATTTTTTAAAAGTTCTTTATATATTAACTCTTTTCATGACTGGTTATATTTGGAGTATGGTAGCCCTGGAACTGAATAAGTTCATAATTAGATGTGAGGGTTTAAGGAATACTGCATCATTATTTATGCTAGTCAGAAGCTTTAGTGGGAGAACTTGATTAAGAATTAGAATCAGAAATGAGAGAGGGAGTTATATATTCAAGGAACAAACATCTATGGAAGAAACATCTATGGCATGGGGGCATTGTGTCCAGAAGAGGCAACATTTCTGAGAGTAGACCCTGATCTGTGCTATAAGTAGTCTTAAAAGTTCATCTACCTTGTTGTGTGCATTGACAACTCCATTGTGATCAATGGAGAAATGAACACTGTGCATTGAGCTGAACTGATGAGGATGCACATGTCATGGAGCCAAGCCTCCATCTTCCTTGCTCATTATTGCATACTCCTGGAAGAGTGCCTATCATGAAGGAGTATTCAGTAAATGTTTATTTACTTTTTAAGTGAATGGATAAAGAAAAAAGTTATCAGTGAGGGGATTGGGCCAGGATATATGAGAAAAGTTTTTGTTCTTCCATCAACTTCTTGAGCAAGTCACTCCATCTTCCTGAATACCTGATGTGAGAAATGGACACTCATTAGGTGGTCTCAAGAGTTCTTTATAGCTTTGAAATCTGGTGTCTGGCAAGACCTCAGTGCTGTAGAATGGTTGCTATTAAAATTATTTGGTAACATGAGTTATGAATGCTTGCATGTAGGGCAACCTAGTCTCCCTGGTGAAGTTTTGTTTCACCAGCAGTGATCAGAAAAATCTGGGCTACAGTTACCCAAAAGAATATTTGCTTCAGGAAAGCTGCTAGAGTATATGATTCTTTTGATATTTTTGTTAGATATTTCTTTCTGATATAAGGATAAAACATCAACTGTCTGGTAAGACTATTTAACTCACTAATGGATTGCCTAAACTCAAGAGAAAATAATCTATACTAAAGAGACAAAAGAAAAAGCCTATTCACGGGGGAATTAAGTATTGAAGTTATTTCCTTGCAGGTATTTTGGAGTTAGGTAATAAATACATTTCCAATACAACTTTTAAAGTATATCTTGCAGTAGATCAGTATAAAAGATATCATTTGTCTAACACATGGGCTATTGGTTAATAAAAACTTTAGAGAGTTGTAATATAATAATAAGAATTTTCAGGAGAATAATTAATATTAGAAATTTGTCTCTCACAAAGACCGTAAACCAGAGAAACGACTTCCACAGAAAGCCTAATTATCACCCACATAAACTAGTCAGTAAAAGTGACCACAATTTTACACCACTGAAACTTGGAAAGGTAGAATGCAAGTGGATTGCAAAAAAGCTGCCCATAATCCCAGAGCAAATCCAGATGTGAAACCAGGCTTCAAGTTGCCTACCCACACCGACTGAACCAGATAATGCAAAGCGTAATTTATGGTTGAGGCAGATTTGTTTGGCAGTATAAAAGGTTTTCTATAGGAAGTTAAGAAAAGCAGGAGCCCGCGAAACTTATCGCAAATTTTGAATCAGGAAAAGTTTGGGTTGATGACAGGTATGGGAGATTGGGTTATTCACACCGGATGCTAAGCATGACGGACTGTGGTATGGTGCCAGTGGTGTGGTGATCCAGCAGGAGACCGAAGCCAAGTCATGGGGAATGAGGGGTGGGATCCGCAGTGAAATGAGCGCAGAGTTCTGATGATGCTGGGGTGAGGGTGCAAAAGAGGTCAAGGCTCAGCAGGCACCAGAGGATGTAGTGCCAGGGTGGATGTGCAAACTAAAGGGCATCTCCCCGTGCTGCACAGCTCTGGGCTGATGGCTATAAACTGAAGTCATGGTGGAAATTGTCAAAAACATGGAGCACAAACCTCCATTAACTTCTGTACACTGGAGACGGGTAGAAAGAAGATTCTACACTGAGATACAAGAAAAAACAAATTAGGCTCCACCTCTGAGTCTTTCAGGAGATCAGAGAAAATCTGTGAATTTTGGAGACTAGGTTATGTAGAATCCTATCTTGTAAGCAGGATGGCTGCCCAGATATTCATATGGAGTTTCAGAAGTTGCTTCATTCAACAATGAAGTATGGGTTTTGCTACAATAAAGATTAAATTAGAAATATGTTTGCTCTTGAGCAGTACCTTTGGAGAGGCCAAAGGATAAATGTCAAATATAGAGATGCTATGGGACTCAGGAGGGGCTACTTAACAACTTAGAGAAACCAACAAAAGGTTTTTAAAAGGAGCGACACTCAACCTAAGCCTAGAAAGAGGAAGAATAACTGTAGAGAAATAGGAAAGCACTGTAGTTAAAAGTGACATAAGCAAAGCAAAAAATATAGGGCGTGAGTGTGTATGTGTGTATAGTGAGAATGAGAAAGACTAAAATTTGTTTGGTTTTTCAGAATTTAAATGCAAGGCAGTAAGTAACAGAGCCATGAGTGGAATATAGGTAGAGGGATTACCAAGAAAGCCCTTGGTATGTCCTGCTAAGAAGTTTGGATTTTCTGCTGTGAAAGGTGATAGGGAGAAGTTATAATCAGGGCTGTTCTCTAGATATGACTACTGAAGAGTGTGAGAGACAATACGAGGTTGACGAGATCAGAAGAAAATAAATCAATTTGAGTAGTCAAGGTCCAACTTAAGCTTGGGGTAAAAGAATGGAGAGACAGATGAATCTTCGATAAGTATTCAGAAGGTGAAATCACCGAGACCATGATCCATTGAATGTGGGCACTGGGGGACAAGACTGACCTCACAGTGGCTCTCTGGTTTCTGGCTCAGGGAAGCTTGGTTTGCTCTTGTATCCTCTGTGATTATTTGCCTAGGCATAATAAGTGTGTGTTTAATATTTGTACAAATAACATTGACACCATGGTATTGTACTCCAATAATAATTTTTTCCTCATGAAAAGGTGAGAAAACAATATTTGAGGTATAGTAAATTAACACTAATTGTCTCAGTTACTGAAATAATTTCAAGTGCACTTAGAAATACAGCTGGGAAAGTATTTTGACATGATTTATGTGAGCAAAATTTCTAGATCTTCATTAAAACTATCAAAGCTTTTTAGTCCAATAAAGGAACACTAATATTCTTTCCTGCAAATATGTATTTTTGCAATGAGATCTTAATGAATTTTTAAAAATAAAAAGCAAGCACTGTAGTATTAATAGTTAGACAATATCCCAGCATACCATTCATTCAGGATAAAGTTATAGCACCATTTTCATATGATTTAAATAGCCCACGAGACAAAAATCTTTCATGTATTGCATGTGATTAATGTAACTAGTGATCATTACATTTTTTTGGAATTCAAATAATAATATTAGTCCTATTAAATTGGATGACATCTAAATACTTCATAAAATAAAGATAATCTCTGATGTCAGGTGCCATGGTCTCAGAATAAAGCTATGACATCCATATTAACTCAAGACTTTCAAACCTAGATGTAAAGAGGGTCATAATAATAGTAGCAAAAACATCTCTAACTTTTGGTTACTACTTGGGAATAAACCGGAAAGAACACACTCCTACCTTAAATGTGACAAACATTCCTGGGCAAATAGATTCAATGATTTTTCTTAAACTCATCAAAAATCTGAAATTATGGAACAGTGAACTTTCGCAAAATCTCCATAGCGACAGTTTCCTGCAAGGAGAAAAGACATTCAGGTACTCATTTACCTGGATCAGACACAGTAGGGACAGGTAAGAAGTGTTCACCTGGAATTGTTTATGCAATGCGGCAGGACAAGGGCAGGCTGGGGATGATATGGAGACCCTGGAGCTGCCAACATGGGAAGACCCGACAGGACTGGGAGGCTCTTTGCCACAGGCTTCACTGGAGGCCCTGAAGAGTCCTGACATAGTATCTGTGGGGGAGGAGAGCAGCAGGCACTGTGGAGGCAGCCTGAAGGCCCCCTTTGACCTACGAAAAAATAGTCTTGTTTCAGGGGAGGGCATGAGAGCAAGAAATATTCTAGACTTTTAGGTCACTGGTCAAAACCCACTGCAGCTTGGGGAAGGGAGCAAAATAAAACAAAATAGAACACACACACACGCACACACATGGCTCTTTATGTTCTGGGAGGGGCAAGAATATAAACCAGGGACACCAGCTGGGGGCAGGACAGGGGCACTGAGTGGTCAGATCCCCCAAACCAGGACCATAGCACCTGCCTAAAACTGAGGCTGACTCACAGTAATAAAAGTGTTTCTCCTTAGCCCAATTAAGCTACTAAGCACTGGGTCACAAGTGCAGTGGCATGTTGCAGAGAGACACAAGAACATGTAGAGACATTCTAAGACACAGAGCAAAAGTAAAACTTTGAAAACTAAAATTTCTGGCAAGGCAGTCATCACCCTAAGTGCATGATAGTGCTAGAACATTTGGGATAACCCATGGGGGAAACATAGCAACAGCAAACACTCCCAAATTCACTTAACTCCTGCCCTAGACTGACTCTACCTTCACTCTCATGGCCCAGGAAAGGAAAGGAAAGCCTTTTCCAAGCATAATTACTTATTTACTCCAGTCTCTGTTGTCCTACACAAAATGTGTGACTTTCAAGCAAAAATTATGAGGCACACTTAAAAAGCAAAACAAAAACACACATTAGCAGACCGCCAAGAAACAACCCGATTAACAGGACCTATGTTGGTTACCTTTTCATCACTGTGAACAAAGGGAGGAAGATTTATTTCAGTCCACAGTCAGCTGGCTCCGTTGTCTTTAGAGTTGTGTTTAGGGTTGTAGTGAGGAAAAGAAATCATGCTGGGAGGGTGGTACAGGAAAGCGGCTCACGTTATGGAAGCCAGGAAGCAGAGAAAGAGCCAGAGAGGAAAGTGTTGGGAATGAGATTTACTCCTCAAGGTCATGCCCTCATGATCTGTTCCCTTCAACTAAGCCTGACTTTCTGTTTCCTTCACCTCACAATAATGCATCAAAGTGTGATCTCATTGATGGATGAATCCACTGATGAAGTTAGAGCCTTCATGATCCAATCATATTTCAAAAGCCCATCCTCTGAACACATGAGCTTTTGAGGGAAAATTTTAACTCTAACATAACAGAACTAGATGCGGATCTGACACAGATGTTAGAACTCATGAGTAATATAACCACGTTTAACAGAAAAGGAGAACAAATTCAAGGGCAGATGAATGGTTTCAGTAGAGAGATAGAAACTAAAAAATCAATTGGAAATACTAAAAACATGACAAGAGAGATGAAGACTCTCATTACCATATGTTCATTTCCTAGACCCATCATAGCAAAAGATCTTAAAAGGGGTGATTTAAACAAAAATTTACTTTTACTGTTGTGGAGGCTAGATGTCCAAAATGGGGCGTCAGCAGAGCTGGTTCTTTATGAGGACTCAAAGGAAGAAACTGTTCCATTCCTTTCTTTTAGCTTCTTGGTGGATGCTATCTTACTTGATGCCCTTTGACTTGTCCATGCATCACCCTAATCTCAGCCCTCATCTGTACAAGGCATTCTTGTACTCAGCCTAAGTGGTTGTCTGAAATTCTTGGTGTTTGGCTTGTGGAAACTTGACTCCAAACTTTGCCTTTATTGTCACCTGGCATCTCCTTCTGTATCTTCTGTACCTTGGCTTAGTGCTCTCCTCCCGGATGTTTGTTATTTCATCTCTTATTACACCAGGCATACTGGATTAAAGACCTAACTTTCCTGATAGGTTTCATCTTCACTGACTGCCAGGACCTTATTTTCAACTAAATTCATACTTTGGTGGTTATTTGAGGAGAGGGAATAATTCTTCTACCCAGTGTAGAGAGGTTTACTAGTGAGTTATGCACAGTAAGGAAAAATATTAAGAAACTTGATGATAGGTCAGCAGAAACTCCTAAAATTATGACACAAGGAGAAAAAGTAGACTAGAGACAAGTACATAAATATGTAAACAAAGGAAAACAGAAAAGAGCACGGAAGATCTGTGTGACAATGTTCTACGATGAAACATACACATGTGAAATCCCAGAAGAAAAGAACAAAGAAAGTGGGAAAAATAGTAGCTGAAAAATTTCTGAACTAAATGAAAGACATCAAAACATAAATTGAAGAAGCTGAGAGAATACCATTATAAAAGAGAAACACACATAAACACACACACCTTTAGGCATATCAAACTTCACAAAACTAAATATGAAGAGAAAATCATAAAGGAATTCAGAGAAAAATGTGACATTATAATCAGAGAAAGAAACATAAGAATTAAAACATACATCTCACAAGAAATCATGAAAGAAGAGAATGGAGTGGCATCTTTAAAGTATTGATAAGCAACAAACAAACTTGTCAACCAAGAATCTTTACTTAGATAAAGTACCTTTCTAATATTAGGAGAAATACAACTTTTTTCCAAAAAATTGACAGAATTAATTATCTGAAGACCTGTACTACTGTTAATGTTAAATGATATCCCATAGGTGACAGGAATATGACTCCAGAAAGAAATATTGATGTGCACAAAGAAATGAAGATGTAAGAAAAACTTAAGATAAATGTAAGATTCAGTATTTGTTATGCTTAATTACTATAAAAGAAGAAAAAAGTAGCAGTGTATTTTGGGGTTTAGTATATAAAATGTGTATCAACAATAAAACAACTGATAGAAAGCATGAGTACAAATACATGGTTGTAAGTCAATTAAGCTATATTCAAGTGTATTATACTACCTGAGGATAGATAAGTATTATAAATTAAAAACAAAATGCAAAAAGATGTTTGAGAAATTTTAATATGCTTCTGATTAGGAAAAAAACATAAAAAAGAAGAAACAAAACACTTCTTTGCAAAGTAGGCCTAAACTAGGCCTAAGTAGGGATTTTCTTAAACTCATACAAGGTACATACAAAATCCCTCAGTTAACAACTATGCATAATATAAAAGCTGAACTATGCACTACAAATAATATGTTTCACAGAATTTAAGAAATAAATTGTGAAAAAATTAAAATTTCTAAAGAAGTCTAAATCATTATCTTTAGAACAAGTTGTAATATCAAGCTCACTAGCATTTCAAATGCCTATGATTTCTTCCTTCACATCACGACTTTTCAAGTGTGCAAGAAAAGTGTGAACAACCTCCATTTTACCTTCAGGCAAGTGTATCTCTGCCATCTGTGACTCAGGACCCAGCTTCTTGGGTGTGCGAACTGTCCAGTTTTATGGGGGCCCTCCTCTGAAGAGTTCTTATGTTTAATTTATTCCTGTTGTCAATGTCTTGAATTCTTGGTAATTTTTTGTTAACAAAGGGTCCTTCATTTTTCTTGTATTCTGGACCTGGAAAAGAATTCAGATCCTCCTATATTTTACCCTCAAGAAGAAATTTCCAGTATTAAGGTGCTGCACCTTTTCTGCTTGGTTCGAATCATTTTACATCAATTTGATATATCACCATGAAATTCAGGACAAGAACCCTTTCTTCCTTTTCTTCTATATTTCTATGACACACAGACGCATGAGCATATCCATCCACATTCTTCAAGTATTTTTAATGACTCAGCTCCTTTCTCAGTCTTTTAATTCATTTCAACTGCTATGTCTCTGCGAAGCTGGTACCAATTCCTTGGGGAGCAAGTGAGAGATCATTTGAAGGCAGTATTTTTAGTCTCATTCACAAGTATTCATATTTTCTGATTTTTATTAGAAGTCATAGAGCAAATGATCTTTGGTCCCTGCTGAATGTTACAGTCACCTGGAAACTTTAAAAAATTCATTCCAAAAGAACACCTGAATTGGAATTTCTGGAAATACAGTCCAATTATTAGTCTTAAAATATTTTTTCTAAGTTGTAGTAATATGCAGCCAGGATTCAGAACAACTGTCTTATATCTAGCTTAATATGCCAACATTCTCATAGCTCAGATAGATTTCTTCCCCAACCATTATTTGCTTGCATACTTATATATGCATGCATGTTTGCCCATGAGTGTGTGTATGTGTGTGTGTGTGTGTGTGCGTGTGTGTGTAAGAGGGGTATTGTTAAAATTTAGATTCTGCATTGAGGCATATATAATTATTTTACAAATGTATAAATTTCAAATTGTGTGTCCTTATGGTCCTGAAGGCATACTCAGTATAAAGTAATTTCTGTATTACTTATGGTATATTTCGGATCATATGCTATGATCTTTTCACAGTTATTTAAAAAATTCAAGAGCAACTAAATAACAAAGACAATTTTTGTTAACTAGCTGCCTTCTACTCTTCCTTAGGAAAGTAATTCAGTCAGTCATTTGAGGAAATTACTTTATATTTACATTCTCTTCTTCAGCAAAATGAGAATGAAAGTATAATTATTAATTGACTTCTAAAATCCCCCAAAAACAGTTGATGCTGACTGATATATTGCTGTGAGGATAGCTATTGTGGTAAATTTAAATAATTGATTCTAAATTTACAGAATTTGTACTTTACAAATGTATTTATAGTGATTATCTTATTGAATCCTAATAATAATCTATAAAATGAGAATTATTTTACAGATGGTAAAGCTAAGACTCAAAGATGTTAATTCACATTGCAAATTATATATTTTTTCAATTTATCAATAATTAGAATTAAAGATTTTAAAGTGGTCATTGATTTTGGGTGTTCTTTCAATGAAAGGTTGGGTGTTATTGTATAGGGACTTAAAATGTCATTGACTGTTTCATTTTATAATTGTAAATTGTAGAAGACTAAGAGGAACACAATTCTTTCTTGTGTATTGAGATGAAAATGAATTTTAATCTTATGGATTTGCAATTAATTTCTAAATTGTAGAGTACATGGCCAATATTACATCTTATTACTGATAGATTTTGCTTCATTTTGCATCTTTTAGTAAATTTATTCCTGTGTATGTCACTGACTGTATTGGTATCCATGTTTGGATTTTCTTTTGAGCTGGTTTGAACATCTTATAGATTTCCTCATAAATTTCTGAATTAAAAAATTGACACATATTTTTCACATATTTTAAATGAAAAACATAATTTGCTCACTTGAATATTATCTTACACTTAAATTCAAATTCTGTATTTTTAATTCCAGGTTTTATAAACTATGGAAATTCAAAGGAGCTAGATAATTCTTGCCTCTGTAACCTATAAATTCCAAAAACACCTAAAACAAATTGCAGTAATGGCAAATTCTACTTTGGTAACAAATGTATTATTCACCCCCTACACACACACACACTGGAAAGACCAAAAAAAAAAAAGTGGGTAAATTCAACTGCATTACATTAAGAATCTATTCTTTCAAGGGCCGGGTATTTAGCTTAGTGGTTCTGCCACCTGCCTTGTAAACACAAGGTACCGAGCTCAATCCCTGGTACCAAAAAAAAAAAAGAATCTATTCTTTCAAAATGAATTATTAAGAGAATGAAAGGGCAAATAAATCAATAAAATTGCCAAAAAGATATTGATAAGAACTTAACAAAAAAGATATTTAATAGTTATTAATCCTGAGAAAAATAATATTTATAATTCAGCAATTCTATTTCTTTTGGTATACACCCCTAAAATTACATACACTGGTCTACTGAAAAAGATATATATATATATATATATATATATTATATATAATGTAATATATTAATACATGAGTGTAAATTTTTGGTATATCCATGTAATGGAGAATTAGTAAGTATGCATCAATACAAATGACACTTGAAGACAAACACAAAAGAGATTAAACTATATGGTTGTAATTATATAAAGTTCAAACATAGGCAAATTTTATGTATGTTGTTTTAACTCAGAATAGTGTTTGATTTTGGTAGTAATTGGAAGAGAGCATCCAGAGCACTTGCTGTGTTAGAAACCTGCTGTTTTGTGATCTGGGTGTTGCTTATTCTTTCTGGGTGTATAAAACTCAGCAAGTTATGAGCTAAACTTTTTCTGTACTTTCAGCGAGGCTTACAACAAGGTCATAAAGAAGGGCAAGAGAAACAAGCAAAGGTGGAAAGCAAGAAGGAAATGACTGAAGAAAAATACTTTCTAGGTAACTATAATTGAATAGTCAATATAATGCCACAAAAAGCAGCATGGAAAAAGAGCAGCATAAACTGATTACTTTACACATTAATCAAAGCAAATTAAAGGATGAGAATGTTAATCTCCTGTGCATGTAGTTTGTTCACCTTTCTTTCAATTCTTAGAATTCGTCACTGGGATATGTTGCTTGGTGTCAAGGTCAGTCTTTTGTACCTCATTAAAGAAGCATTTACAGCTGGATGGGTGCGATCTGTTCTTCCCTTGAAGCCAAACTTAGATCTGAATTGACAACCAGACTCTGCTCTCTCTTTATTTCCCATGTGCAGTGAGAAAGGAAGAGCATATGTTCTGATGTTGAAGGAATGGGATGTTTGGAGTTCCTGAAGTCGCTTTCCATTTGGTGAAACCTATATTCATCCCACTCCCTCTTGACTGCACATGTGCGGTGCAACATTTGCTGCAAGGTGACTCAAACATGAGCTTCAGCTAACATCCTTTCTGCGAGATCCAGAAATACAAATTAGCCTGTGTTGGAAGAAGATTAGGGACTGCTCTTTAAGCAGTCTTTCATTCTGCAGTTTTATTTTCCAGTCATATTGCCAAGAGAGTATCTTTTTCCAGAAGTTTCTCCTCTGTTCTACTCTTCTCTGATTTTAGCTTTTTTTTTTTTTTTTGCCTTCGTCTCACATCCAATGGTATCTTCACTGAAGCCTCTTGCTGCTTCTTACCCTATGTTCTTATATCATCTTTTATCTTTGAACTCTGCATCTTATTTTAGAACTGTTCTTGGTCAGCCACAAAAACATTGATATATGAAGGGTTGTCCACAAACTGTATAAATTTCCTGTTTTGTTGAATAACATTTCATTCACCATTTAGATTTTCTTGAATCTCATGACTATAATTCATTACCAAATACTGATTGCTTACATCATGTTTATAATGACACTTTCATTTTCACATAAATGCTCCTAGCACCAAGAAGAGGATACAGCCACCTTCCATATTCCTCTATTTTTAAAATTCATCCCTCCAAGAATATACTATGTTATACTTCCTATGTCTAGGAAGTCGAAGTAGGTGTAATTAACCTACTACCAAAACTATTGGTGTGTTTAAAAGAATGTTTCTGAAGCCCTGGTAGTAGTAGAATAACCACTTGGACGATTACTCCTTGTTTCTGTTTTGTTCTTCTCAGTCTTCCACAGTAGCTCTGATTTTTCTTGTTTACGGTGTTTGAACTTTGGAAGCCTCTTTATTGTCACAGTCCTTGCTACTTCTGAACAGGAAGGATGACTGTGAAGCCCTGGGTTCTGTGGTCACCCTGCACTGTTTGGATATGTCCTGGAAGGAGGAAAGGACAGCGGTTAGGGCCTAATGGAAACACTGCGTAGTGACTGGAAACACGGACATTGATTGAGTTGTTGTGTATTGTTAGATTATGCCCTCAAATTTAAACTCTTTAAAAACACTGTTTTTTTGGGGGGGGGGGATTTCTATGAAGTTGAAATATCCAAGTCTTACCACTAAGTCATCTTGATGTTTGATCCTTTCTTGATACGATGTTTTAAATGTAATGATATTCTTGAGAACAAAACAGGTATGTTTATTAAGTTATGGGAAAATTCAATAAAATTCTTCTCCAAATCTTGTTTTTAGTTCTAATTTGTTAGAAGAGAGAAAGGCTTCTATGGAGAAAGAATTCCCAAATGACTAACAACTTTTATTTTCTTTTTAATGCTTTATTTGTAGCACTTGAAACTAATTCAATGATAAAATCAATAAAACGGAGACTTGATATTGGTGATCAGTCAGAGGTTCTGGATTTATAATCCATGACAATTTAAACACTGATTCGCTATTGATACTTGTTTTTAATTTGGTCAAGCAAGAAATTCAGGGGACTGTTGTAATTAAAATGTCACCTCTTTATCTATCTCTATTCTCATGTCCAAAGTTTTGTATTTATTTTCTGGGAAGAACCATTAACTGAGAGGGTGACACTAAATATGATGTCACTTGTGTTCCATGCCAGGAGGCTGACTTATAGAAGGAGGTGTTCTCAGTCAAATTCCCTGTCTATATTCTATCTTTGGAATAAGACGTAAAAGAAAAGGAGGGAGGAAAGAAAAAAGAAGAGAAATAATAAACACCTACATCATCAGCTATAGTGAAATGTTACAATAATAGTCTAAGATCTTATCCCTCCCACCGTTGCTTTGAGAAAACACTGGTGTAAATAACCATGAATCCATTCTCAATGAAACCCAAACAAATAAAAAAGTTCAAATCTTAGTAAAATGAAACAGTCCAATGAGTGCTTTCTCCTGCGAAGGCACCAGCTCAGGGTGGTTCAAGGCAGAGAGGGAGAGATAAGAAAGACGATCTGGATTTGGGGTGGACACTATCCAGATTATCTGTTTGCTCTATTTTTTGATTTACCAGTTACTTTTTCACCCTCCAAAGGGGTAAGAAATGCCCACTTCATGGTAGTCTAACAACATATACATATTATAATTTTAATTAATCTTTTACTTGAACCGTGTTGAATTTTTCAGTATATAAATCTTGAGAGCTACAGGTTTATCACTAAGTTTTAGAATAATATTTTATGCCTAGTGTTTTGCCATGAACTAAACATATTCCTACATAGTGTATCATTTGAGCCTCAAAATTGTTTGAAGGGGTGGGTAAGACAGGCATGATTATCTGTGTTTTACTAACAGAAACATTAGGCTTCTATTTGTTGTAAATTTCTTATCTTCAAGATCAATTATCTGTAAGATGGTGGGCTATGTGTTAGCAGTTTAAAATATTTTCTGGATAGTTTGATCCATAACTTTAGAAATTTTAAATGAAAAATTTAAAAATTCTATTTCTTTCAATCATCACCCCTGTCCTTTGGGGATATGAGATGTTCTCTGTGACCAGTTGGTAACCAAGTTCACTACCTGGAACTAGTCAGAAAAAAAAGATGCCAAAATAAAGCCAAGTGAAAGAAAAAAAAAGCAAATTGTTACCGTCTTTAACTGAACTGATTTAAGACATAACAAGGGAAATGGAAAATATTGGACTATCCTAACAGATAACTTTGCTTGCCAAGCTACAGGCAGATCGGGATCTAAGAGGCTTAGTCTTAAAACTCCTGGAAAATAGAATGATTCCAACTGGAAATTTTTTTAAATGACTTTCAAAAGTAGGACACTAGAGATCAGTGACATAGTACAAATACAAACATTAATAAATAGGCTATAAGTAATCAGATTCTATGTACACTTTCCAACATATCTAAAAAGATCTGCATGTGCGGACAATTGTTATTGTCAGCAGTCTAGAAACCCTATATACCCTCGACAGTTTCAAATGGTCTCTACCAGTTTATGATTAAACCCACTGAAATCCATGGGGCTACAGCATAAACACAGATATATAAACACGCATGCGTTAAATGTCTTCACCAGTGACCAAAATGTTATACTGATTTTATGAGAAGTTGGTTTTCCAGCCACCGAGTGGCTGTAAATGTTAAGTGTTTTTACAGGTTGTTGCTTTCCCAGCTGCTGGGCTGCTTTAGATGCTCTCTCTCTCTCTCTCTCTCTCTCCCCCTTTCTCTCTCTCTTTCTCCCCCTCTCTTTCCTCCCCCTCTCTCTGCACACATCCTTACTTTTCCAGCTGTTAAGCCACTCTGTACATTTTTATGAAGTTTTTCCTTTTTCTTTTACTAGCTAAATCTATTTATATTTTACTCACAAAAGCAAGTGCAAAATTGTCTTGGCACCATCCAACTTTTATTTTTATTGAATTTTTTAAACTACAAATAAAAATTCCATCCCTGTTTCAGTGCTTTCCAGAAAGTGGGGGCCCTACTTATAATGAATCCAAGATGAACATTACGAGTTCATCTCAGAATTTAGATACCACAAAAGCACTCTCCTTGTGGTATGCTTAGTGGAAACACTGTTCTTGTGGTATTTCCATTGGAAATATTGTACTCGTGGTATTTTTCAATGGAAAAACTATTACTGTGGCATTACTGAGCACTGTAGGAAATACTGGCTGGAATCTTGTAACAAATGGCCAGGGGAAGAGGGGAGATGCAGAGTGAGAGAGTTAAATTAAGGTAGCAATGGATGCTGATGCAAGGAGTTTGAAAGACAGATGATGAGGAGGATGATATCTTATTTCACAATCCAAAATGAACTCCCAGTTACATTCTGTCTGGGGAAAGGAAGAAAACTTATTTTCTAATTAGGAGAAGTTTTATGAAAGCCCAAAGATAAAGTGTGGGTGAGAAACAAGACTTAAATATAAATTCAAGAGTGAAAAAAAAAGTAAGACCATAGGCATTTAAAACAGGGGTGTACATTGCAGTTCTACCTTGGTCCCTTTTCAAAAAGTCTAAAGGAGGATGTGCTTAAGAAAGAAGACCCCAAGTAAACGGTTCAAAGGAAAAACACGACACGAGGGAGAATTTTTAGAAGGATTTTTCTCAATCAAGTGTGAGGTTGGACTGTGTTGAAATAGCCCAATTTAAAATAATGACCTAGTTGGGCACAGTGCTTTTCTGTATTACCCAGCACTCTCCAGCAGGATCCTCTGCTTCTGCTGGGCAGACTTCTCACAATCGCTTATTGACACCTGGCTTCTTTTCACATTTGACTTCCTGCTTGTGGTGGTCCTCCTTCTTCAGATACTCTTCATTTATCTAAATTCCTTTTGGACTTAAAGCTAAAGTCAAAGTTCCGAACACCCACTGAAACCATTCTGACTCCTCCACCTTACATGGATCGACCACTTTTAAAAACTGTAACACAGAGGTATTTCTCTACACATTAGCATTTCTTGGTATGCTTAGGCCCTGAGCCTTAGCAACAATATTGATGGCAGTCACCTCACTTTGTATTTCCTTGTGATATACAGCACTGAGCAGTTTTGAATGCTAAGTACAAGATATAACCAAAATACATGGTGAATATTTAAATTTTAATTAAATTATTACAGTAAAAAACACAGTGCCATTATTCCCAATCATAATACTACCCTTCACTTCCAAACCACTGATTTTATTGTTCTTGGCACTTTTGGAAGCAGTTTTGGAAGTCTTCTTTCCAGAGTGTCTACAAAATGTGATGAAAAATATGGTGAATGGTGCTTCCAGATGCCATTTAATGGAAATGCAGGCTTGAAAAAACACTACAGTGTTATCTTCATCCATCTTATTCACAAAATCTGGCATGGTGTGACTCCTGGCTTTTTCTCAAAGTAAAAATGACCATGCAAGGTAAATGTTTTGAATTGATTTAGGACATCAAGGCAGCCACAGCAGTGAAGCTAAAGACACTCAGGAAAGAGGACTTCCAGAACTGATTCAGAAGGTGTCACAGATGATGAGATAGGGCTCGGGATTTAGCTTAGTGATTTTGCTGCCTGCCTTGCAAGCCCAAGGTCCCAAGTTCGATCCCTGGTACCCCCCCCCGAAAAAAAAGAAAAGAAAAGAAAAAAAAGAATGATGAGATTAAGTATGTTCAAAATGAGAGGAAACACTATGAGGGGCATTAATGGTAATGTGTCTTTTATTGTAATTTTTAAAAAATTTAAACATTGACTTTTGATCACTTCTCATATTGTCAGTTGCTTAGCTGAGGTAAAGAAAACATCAATTTTTTCTATCTTCAATGTTTAAGTATTGTAGCTCTTAGCGCTAGAGCTATAATAGGAAAATCCTCAATATGCAGAGCCTGAAATAATATTGGCTATTAAAATTTTTTTCTTAGTATATGTTTGGAATACATAATGATTATATTCACTGAGAGGAGTTGGTATCTGTACATAACACCTCTTAACTCTTTTTTTTATCTCCTCCTCTTCCTGTCTCCTCTCCCTCCATCTCAAGTTACCTCCCTTTTTGCAAAAGATCTCTCCTTCCTATTATCTATCTTTTATTTTTTATCTATATTTCAGGCTTCTCATATAAGAGAAACCATGGGACCATCGGTAAGTGCCCACAGAGCCTGGCAAGCAGCAGTGTGGACCAGAGCCACGTGGTTGCAGGCAGATCCCAGCCAGGTCCCTGCCCAGACAAAAGTGGCTCGGCACACAAGCCCAAGCCAGAGGGCAGTCCAGAAAATAGTTGCACAGGAGCACAAGCATCAGCCACAGGCCCACCCCATATCATTGATAAGAGCGTGGAGATCTTAGCCAGAAAACTGGTCAGACACCAGGGTCTGGGGTGCACAGATCCCAGTCAAAGGCCCTCCCATACAATAGCTACATGGGGAGCAGGCCCTAGCCAGAGGCTTGTCTAGATACAGGCCCCAGCCAGAAACCTGCCAGGCAACAGGTCAGCTCAGGGACCCAGAGGGCAACAATTCTGAACCTAGGAATTGGTACACTGGTGAGCAGCATGGAAAAGGTTGCTTGGTGGCTTGCTGAGAATTGAAGACCACTGGGTGAGCAAAAAGTTGCCTCAACAAAGGCACAGCAGGCTGCATCTGTTGAAATGAGAAGACACATTAAATAAGTATCAAAACCAGACTTCCAGATCACCTAAGGCAACCTCAAAGGGAAATGAGAAAGAACAAACTGATACTCAACCACCCAGACTCCCTGAACTGGCAATGAAAGAGGATATGGGAAAAATGAAATCAGAAGTAAATTCTAAGATAACAACAGAGATTGTGCTCATAGTGCAAGACATGATTAATAAATCTAGAGCAGACACAGATTAAAAAAATAGGGGAGCTGAAGAACACGATGGAATCCCAACATAGGAAACACATAGAATCCATAAAACAAATACAAACAGATTTCCAGGAGATCAAAAACCCCATAGAAAGTTTACACAGCAGAATGAGCAAGTGTGAGAATAGAATTTCAGATATAGAAGATAGGATTGTAATTAGTGACCAGGAAATGAAAAATTTCTCAAAGAGGAAATTAAGGAAGAAAGCAGACAGTTTCTATACTTAAATGACAATGCCAATACAACATATCAGAATCTATGGGACACAATGAAAGCAGTATTATGAGGGAAATTCATAGCAGTGAATTCTCATATTAGGAAAACAGAGCCAGCTCAATTAAACAACCTGATGCTGAACCTCAAGCTTCTAGAAAAAGAAGAGCAGGACAAACCCAAAGCTCATACAAAGGAGGAAATTATAAAGATCGGAGCAGAAATCAATGCAATGGAGACTAAGAGAACGATACAAAAAAATCAATGAAGCAAAGAGTTGGTTCTTTGAAAGAATAAACAAAACTGATAAAACCTTATCCAACTTTATCAAAACAAAGGAAAGAAAAGGTCCAAATCCATGCAATTAGGAATGAAAAGGGTGAATTGCAAAGGACCCAGCAGAAATCCAGAGGATCATCAATACCTACTTCGAAAATCTATGCACCAATAAGATGGACAACACAGAAGAAATGGACAGATTCCTAGATATGTATGAATTACCAAAGTTGAATGAAGAAGACCTGAAAATTCTAAACAACTCAATATCAATCAGTGAAATTGAAAAATGTAATTAAAAACTTAGCAACTAAGAAAAGTTTGGGCCCTGATGGCTTCACTGCTGAATTCTACAAGACATTTATACAGGAACTAATGCCACTACTGTTTAAATTCTTCAGTGAAATTGAAAGGGAGGCAATACTTCCAAATTCATTCCTGGAAGCATGCATCACCTTGATCCCCAAAGCAGAGAAAGACCCAACCAAAAGAGAACTATAGGCCAATCTCACTAATGAACACAGATGCAAAAATCCTTACTAAGATAATGGCAAATAGAATGCAGAAGATCATCAAGAAGATCATAAACACTGACCAAGTGGAATTCATCTCAGGGATGCAGGGATGGTTCAACATATGCAAATCAATCAATGTAATACAATAGAGCCAAGGACAAAAACCATATGATCATCTCAATAGATGCAGCAAAAGCGTTTGACAAAATCCAACACACATTCATGATAAAAACTCTACAAAAAATTGGAATAGATGGTTTCTACCTGAATCTGATAAAAGCCACCTATGAAAAACCAATAGCCAATATCATACTAAAACTGAAATCCTTCACACTAAAATTAAGAACAAGACAAGGATGTCCACTGTCACCACTCTGTTTAATATAGTTTTAGAAACATTAGCCACAACAATTAGACAAGAGAAAAAGAATAATAAGGATAGGAAATGAAGAAGTCAAATTGTCATTATTTGCAGATGACATGATACTCTATAGAGAAGACCCCAAGAACTCCACCAAAAGTCTTCTAGACTTAGTAACCAAATTCAGTAAAGTAGCTGGATACAAGGTCAACAAAAATCAATAGCTTTCCTGTACACGAATAACAGACTCACTGAGAGAGAAATGAGGCAAACAATTCCCTTCACAATAGCAACCAAAAATTGAAATACCTAGAAATCAACCTAACAAAAGAAATCAAAGACCTCTTTTCTGAGAACTATAGCACTCTGAAAAGAGAGATTGAAGATGATATCAGAAAATGGAAAGACATCCCTTGCAACTGGGTAGGAAGAATCAACATAGTGAAAATGGCCATATGTCCAAAACTGCTATATGGATTCAATGCAATCCCAATTGAAATCCCAGCAGCATACTTCATGGACCTTGAGAAAACAATCCAAAAATTCATTTGGAACAAGAAGAGACC
>NW_004624801.1:145755-196205 GCF_000247695.1 Heterocephalus glaber
AGACTGGTGCAACCACTGTGGAAATCAGTATGGAGATACCTCAAAGAAGTACGATTGCAAGTCTCATTTGACCCAGTTACTCCCCTACTGAGTATCTTCCCAAAAGAATTAAAGTGATATATGATATACCACAGTGATATATGTGCACCCATGTTTATAGCGGCACAGTTTGTGATAGCTAAAACTTGGAAACAGCCCAATTTCCCATTAACTGGAGACTGGATAAAGAAAATGTGTTTTTTCTATAAAATGGAGTACTAGTCAGCCATAAAGAAGGAAACAATAGAGACATTTATAGCTAAATGGATGTACATTCAGGCTACACTCTTAAGTGAAGTAAATAGGACACAGATGTATAAATACTGAATAGTTTCTCTGGTGTGACAGACTGAGTGTAAATAAGGACTAAAAGGTAAAATAGATAAGGTGAAATAAGAAAAGGGACAAAGGGAAAGGGAAATTGGGAGGGGCAGGGGAAAGGAAAAAAGGGAATGGAATTAATATGAGAAAATGAAAAGAAGGAAACAAAGTCTTTGCAAATAGGGAGGCGTGGAAAAGTTGAAGGGAGGGCAGAGGAGTAGGGAAGAAAATAAGAACCAAGATGGAGTATGTAAAAGTGCAAAGTCCCAATGGTGAAAGTCGTTATGTTGTATATCTAAAGTGTACCAATAAAATTGATTTGAAAAAAAGAGAAACCATGCAATCTTTAAGTTTGTGTGTCTGATTTATTTCACTTTAGAATATGGCCTCAAGCTGTATCCATTTTCCTATGAATGACTCAAGTTTATCTTTCTTTATGGCAGAGTAGTACTTCATTGTGTCTAAGTATTTCATTTTCTTGCGGCTTACTTTTTATTCATGTCACCTTTCTGGTAGAGTGGCTCTTCTCTCATTGATGCCTCAGGAATTCAAGATCTTTCCAACTTGTGGCTTTTACACATGGTTTCCAAGGTTCCCCAGAAAGTGGTCTATTGAGTCACCTGAAGGGAAAAGGGAGTGGAAAATGTGAGTACTAAAATTTTCTGTAGAACTGACCTGAAATGTGGCATCTATTTCTCCTGGCATGTTTTATTGGTCAAGATAGACGGAGTTATGGGCTGAAAATTGTGTACAACTACATTCATAGATTGATATCTTACCCCCCAGCATCTCACAATGTGACTGCATTGGTCTTTAAAGAGAAAAGGACACTAAAATGAAATACTAGAGAAGGACTTCTCTGATATAATTGTTGCCTTAGTGAAAACCAATAAATTTGGATACAAAAGGATACAAAAGAAAGAGCATGTGAAGATATCAAGGAGAAGACAGCCATATATAAGCCAAGGAAAGAGGCATCTGAAGAAATCAGTAAACCCTACGGCATCTTGGTCTTGGAGATTTTTATGCTCCAGAATTGTGAGAAAGTAAATTTCTGTTGTTTAAGCCACCTACCCAGTCTGTGCTACTTTTTTATAAATGCTCCAACAAACTGATACACATAGCCACACCTATTTGCAAGAGAGACTGGGAAATATGGTCTTGCTGTGTGTGGAGGAATAAAAGGAAATATATTTTGCTGAACACAGAGCAGTTTCCGTCGTAATACTAGAACTGGGTAGGCTGCTGGGCCATCAATTCCAACACTCCATTTTAAAGATCCAGATAAACCCATGAAGTGAACTGACTTGTTTAAGAATGCTCTGGATGTTCAGTGCCACACTAGTTACTATATTTTTCATGTAGTTAATCTAGTTGATCTAAAAATTTTGTAGTCATTATTTTCCAATAATGCTCCACCTAACTCCCTATATTAATCAGCTTTTTCATGCCTGAGACAAAATTCCTGACATTCATGACTTAAAGGAGAGATTGAATTGGGCCCACAGTTTGGGGCATTCAGTCCATGGTTTGCTGCCTCCAAGGCAGGAACATCATGATGGAATGACATGGTGGAGGAAAGCTCATGGCATTCAGAAAGTAGAGAGAAGGGAAGAGCTAGAGAGGGAGTTATATACTGCAAAAGCATGTCCGCAGTGACATCTCTTCCTACCAGGTCCCTTGCAGCTAACAGCATATTCATCAATCCACTGATAAATATAGCATTACCACAATCCACTCACTTTCCAGAATGTCCACCTCTGAACAGGGGATTCATGGCAGTATTCTAGATCTAAGCCATCCTACTCCCTTATATCAAATTAGTGCTGTTCTAGTGTTACTATGTAATTGCAATCCAGTGTAAAAGTAAAATATAGGCCCTTATGTAAAACTTCTTTAGGATTTCAAGAAAGCAACAGCAGACCATTACACCAAGCACAGAGCCCTCCTAACTCTGAGGGTCTGAGTGACTGCCCAAGTCACACACCCACGAAGCTGAACTTGGTGCTGCTTGACTTTCAAATGACCACTACTATTGATGCTTATAGATTGAAGGTGATATTAAAAGCTGAAAAAATTTTAAGACCTTGTCTTCCCTGCCCCAGCCTGGTGATGCTTGACCTCCAACACTGGTTTGTAAAAGTAGATCTGCTTTCTATAACCCACTTCTTATGTTAGAACCACATGAGTGGAGAGGAGTCCCACAATTTTTTTAACCTATTGTTAATGTGTTAAGGCTGAAGCACAGGTAAGATACAATTTTTAAATGTCCCCAAGTGATTCTCTTTCCCAGAGCGGGCAGGGTACTACAGGTGAGTTACATCACTCTGAGATCCTGCGGATTTGTTAACTTTAACCTGCTTTACATCTACCATTTGTCATCCTTACTCCCCTCAATCAAGGAAATATTTTATTTATAGACCACATTTCTTTGGATGAGATTTGAGAATGTTAGTAAAGTCAAGCTCCCTCTACAGCATTCTAAAGTCTACAGAAACTAGTTTCTTATTATTGGGGTTGTATCCTTAACTTTTTCCATGGTTGTCTCCAGCGACTTTATCAATGATTTAGTGTCTTCTTTTTCTGTCTCTATTTTACTGCATCAAAACTACTCAGGAAATTATCTAGTGAATGTGTTTATATACAACAATAAAAAGGTAGTTACAAACTGATAACTTTTGTACAGTTTTTGTTTCTTTTCAAAAAATAAAAGAATTGAAGCCTAAATAGCAAAATCCTTAACTGAACAATGTCAAATATTGATGAAATACTAGCAGGAATAGTGGAAGCAGTGATAGATGTTGTGGAATTCATTCATCCATTCCCTGATTCCTTTGTATTTTCTATATATATTTATTAAGAAAAAATATTTATTGTTAAGTGATCCTTGTATTTAAGGAAATCTGATTTTAAAAGGCGAGTATACATATTAGAAGGTTATTCAAAATAAATACAGAAAGTGCTATATACTGATGTCTATATTTAGTTTATCATATTTCTCTCTAGCTTCTTTCTTACTCATTAATCATTTATCTATCTAATCTGATGTGATCTAATCCGATTTAATTTAATCTATTGCTAAGGGAATCCAAAAGTAGAAATAATGAATTTAGTTTGAGGCCAGCAGTAAAGATGTATGCAGTAATTATGGTTTGTACTAAATCCCAAGGCAGCATGGTATAAATTAAGAAGCATGAACTTTAGTATAGGACATAAAGATTTGCACTTATTTAGCAAAATATATACTGGTAAATTAGTTAAGTAGTTAAGGGTACAAATTCTGGAGTCAGACTAGGATTTTTGTGCATGTGTGTGATATGGGGGATCAAACTTAGGGCCTTGTGCTTGTGAGTCAGGGATGGCGCCACTCAGCTAAGTCCCCGGCCCCAGACTAGGACTTGAATCCTAGCTCTATCACTGCTTAGTCTTGCACAATTTACTTAACCTCTCTGTTTCTTTCTTTTTAAAAATTCATTAAATTTATTGGTACATTTTAGGTATACAATATGATGACACTCATCATCGGGACTTCGTACCTGTACGTGATATATCTTGGTTTTTATTTTTTCCCCATTGCCCTGCCCTCCCTTCAACCCCTCTGCTCCTCCCTGTTACAAAGACTTTGTTTTTGTTTTTTCTTTTTCTCGTATTTTTTTCTTTCCCTTCTTTCCTTTCCTCTACCCCCTCCCCACTTCCCTTTCCTCTTTCCCTTCCCCTTTGTACCATTTCTCCCTATTTCACATTATCTATTATACATTTTGGTCCTCATTTACACTTTCAGTCTCTCACACCAGAGAATCTGTTTGGTCTTTACACGTGTGTTTCTTCCTTTCTATAATGAAGATAAAACTAAATGGGCACTTCCTCTTTGGTTTTGTAACATTATCAATGAGCTAATCCATGCAAAGCCCTGAGAAGAGTGCTCCTGTGATTATTTTAACTTCTTAGGACTGAGTTTATATTCTGTAAGGTGGGGAGAATAACATATACCTTAAGGGTGATGTGCAGTTTAAACGGAAGAGTTCTGGGAGACCAGGAAGTCAGTCCCCTTTTTGACGAGAGATGTGGTCTCAGACAGTATTGTTCATTCATGCATTCATTCATTTATTTATTCAAGAGGTATTGATATAGAGTAATCTGTACCAATTGCTTTTTCCTTTTATGGAGATTACCTTTATTTAGCTCAATTGAAATGTATACAAATGAGTGTTTGAGTGGTAGAGTGAGCACAGATCACATATTTAAAGATTTTGTGTCCTATAATTAGTCATGATTATACCAAACACATCCAATTAAGATGTATGAATCTGAAAACTAAGAATAAATATAGACAAGTAGCTCCTTTATAATTGTCAGTCCTAGTAATTTTCAGCTTAATGGTGTGAATCTAAAAGAATTCTCAGAGTAAGCAGGTGCACAAAGCTACCGTTGTTTTACCACACCTGCTTTAGGAGTTTTTTTAGCATTAATATTTATGTCTCACTTTGCTTAAATATGTACACCTAGGCTTAAAGAGATACAGAAAATAAAACAAGTATAAAAATAAAATGAAAAAAATAGATGAATGGGAAATAAAAATTTCTAAAATAAGAAATAGTTATGAGTTCTATTGATACATCAAGTTCATACTCTGGGTCAAATGATACATATGGGTAATACTGGACCCCAAAAATTTGGTTCTGAGATTCCTAGTAGACTGACCATAAAAGAAAAACAATTTATCAGGTATGATATGTATAAGTTTCATCAGATAAAAACAATCTTATAAAAGGAAAAAAAAACGCTTTTCTTTCATTACTTTCTTTCACTAATGATATAAACATTTTCTGTACTCATGGAAACCTAATCTTTCTGTATGCATCTTTTTAAAAGATTTATGCTTAGTCATATTTATCCATACCAAACCACATGATCCACGAGGACAGAAACCTTAGAACATTAATGTTTTTAAATTAACACTGTGCTTAACATGTGTTATGATTTGGATCCATAATGTCTCCTCAGAAGATCATGTAACCCTGGGAATTTGGAAGCAGCTTAGATCATAAAGGCTCAAATCTCAGCAATGGATTAATCCACTGATAGATTTATAGCTGAATGTGCTGTTTGAACGTGACACCCGGTAAATTACTATAGCATTCCCTTGAAAAGTGCCTTCCTCTTTCTTTGTGGCTCTTCCCTGATTTTCTCTGCTTCCTGTTGCCATGAAGCGAGCAGCTTCTGTCCACACATCCTTCTGTCATGATGTTTCTGCCTTGGAGCTAGCCAACTGTGGACTAGAAAAGCTGAGATGATAAACCAAAATAAACCTTTTCTCTTTTAAGTGTGTGTGACTGGTACTTTGTCCCAGTGACAGAATGTTGACTAATACAATACATGACAGTTCTTTCAGAAAAATGTTTGCACAGTGAACTAATTAATGAAACTTTAAAATGTATGTCAAGAGAAAGAACCCTGTTTCTGTGAACTTTCCACTTTCAAAAAAAAAAAATTGGCTGGGATACAGGCTAACTAGACCTGTGTTGTCCCACGGGGTTGTGTATCACAATAGTTGATATGGTGACTGGTTATCATTTTCCCGTGAAGGCACAGAATTAAGATGTTGAAGATGATGGCTTATCGAAAGGGGAGAAACTATTGAGCACAGACTCCTCATTCCAAATTTCTTTTTTTTTTCCCAGATAGTTTTTCCCCAAATTTCTTTTTCTGTTGTTGTTTGTTTTTCTTGCATTAGTACATATTTGTAGCACATGAAGTTCACATTCATTTTGCAGTATAGGTATAGGTGCGTAACACAGCTTGATTCCTTTTGAATCCACTCTCCCTTCCTACCTACCTCCTCCTTCTTCCGCTAAATCCTCTTTTCCCCTCTTTCATTCTTATTGTTATTATTATTATTTCAGTTCAAGTTTATGACATATAATGTTTACATTCATTGGATTTGGTACATGTGACACATCTTAAATCATTTTATTAAATCTGAATAATCATCTAATCTACTGTGCAAATTTATTATTTAAAAATAGTGTTTATATTAGTTTCCTATCAATGTGTGTGTAAGTTTATGTCCAATAATTTATAGCACCCTTTCAGATATTTTATTGTACCCAAATCTTAGAAGTAAGTTGTTGAAATATAGTGCAGTATATGCAAATAGTAAGCAGTGTCATTTTGCTTTTTAATTCCAGATTTCTTATGTAATGGGTAACCCAGGTGAGCCTACCTTGAACATTTCATCCAATCTCCTTTTCATTCACATATCCCCTCAGCAAGCATTTACTATCTGCTTAAAATGTACCGGCCACTCAGGGTGACAAAGATACAAAATATCATTAATCAGAGAGCTACAGCCAAGGGAAAGAATGGCTTCAGCTATGAATACATAATTCTCGAGCTCCATGAAACTGCAAAATTCATGAGAAGTTGGAAGCCGTGAGATAGGAAAAGTTAGTTCTTGGATTGTTCTAGTGAAACACATGGTATGAGAAAGATTGGATATGGTCTTAAATAATATTTCAAGTTTTAATTCCTATTTGAGGCTACATATGTGGAGGGAAGGAGTACAAGATTATTGGGAGGATAGAATGCAGGGCAAAGGACCTTAGCCTTCGCAAGTTCAAGATCAGCGTGGTAAACTTAGTGAGATACTGTTTCAAGAAAAAAAGAAACAAAGACTGAGAATGTAGCTGGGGTTCAATATCCTCAGCCCTAAAAAAGAAAAAAAAAAGACCTCTTAACTGGAAGGCATTTGGACTCTACTCTGAAGACAATTGTCTGGAGGGAAAGGAAAAATAAAGGAAGAGTTTGCTTAAATCTTCTTGAAGAGCATAGCAAATTTAGGATGACAATTGGAGAAAATTCACTGGTGCAGATCTATAGGAAGATAGGTAATACATTTCAGGCTCCTTAAGTACATCCAGCAGAGCAATGCCAGTGCCAAGCATGTCCTGTTAAAGTACATGGTCCAGAGTCAGTGAAGCCACAGAGACAGAGAATAGATTCATAGCTGCCAGGGGCTAGATTGAGAGGAAACTAGAGAATGACTACAGATTGGTGTAGGTTTCCTTTTGTGGAAGGACAGTGTTCTGGAATTAGATTGTGATGGTGGTTGCACAACTTAGTGGATACACTAAAAACCACCAGAGTGTACATTTGAAAGGTTGCATTTCATATGCTAATTATATGTCTATTAAAATAACAAATGCTTAAAAAGTCATTTATCTTCCAATTTTAAAATAGTTCCACATTACATTTTCATTTGTATTTACTTTTGGTTTATTAGAGGTCATTAGTTTTGCCTGCCACTTTAGTTTACTATAGGACCATGTTCTATGTTTCATGTCCTCCTCAGGTTAGTAATCCTGTTTTGTATTTTGGGTATTATCAGGTCTTGTTATTATCTACAGATAACAAAAATTCACCCTAGATGGTAAGGCACTGCCTGGCTGAGGTTTTTTCCATCTGACTCCAAACCTAACAGGGCAGGTTAATTAAGTAGATAAATTCTGTTATAGTTACAGAATCTAAATCGCAACATTTTTAAAGCATTGTAAGCTGCTACATCTTAACCTAGAATGGGGTGGAAGTAAGAACAGAAAAGAATGAAAGAAAAGAGAAGAGATGGTGAGCAATAATGGACAGAGACAGGTTCCTGATTACATCTGGGACAAAGTCGGACAAGCCAAAGATGGCACAGGTCCTTGTTCCTTAATCTTCCTGAATTTCTAGTGGAAGATTAAATGTTATGATATAAGACATCACCGTACCCAGCATATAGCAAAGTTTTATTAAAGTATGCAAAGATTTTTTGCTAGAATTTTGTGTTTGTGTTTTGTTTTTACTTCTTCCCAGGAGATTCTGGCTGTCAAGCCAGTTCATTAATCATTATAATTATAATTGATGAGAAATATGAATTAGCATCCTCACTTCATAAAGAAAAGTATTGGTAATGAGTGAAATTAAATTACTTTCCTGAGGTGTCCATATTGGACTGTGATTTTGTACAAAGATAGAGGGAATTCTGTCAAGTAGAAATAGGAGGGGGAGATATTAGGGTATGATAAAAAAAAATCTAGTGGAGAAAAATGAAGATGAGAATTTAGAAGTAGAAATGGAAACAATGAGGATGCCAGGAATGTCAGGATTAAATCTTTGTAAATGATGGGTAAGAGCAAGACCTAGATTTGGGAATTTGGGTTGGCAAGACTGAGCCCACAAAGCAGTGCAGCAAGAAGGACATGGTGCCTTCTCCATGTGCCTTTGTGATTGATGTCGCTTAGTTGGAGAAAGCTGGAGACCCTGGGAATCTTAGCAACCCAGGATGAAGATGACCAAGTAGGGCATGTTTCGTGGAAAAATATTTATGTAGACACATTTTGCTACTGATCGCCATTGTGAATTGTCTGGAAGTTTTATCATGAGGCATGTAGCAGCAGAAATGCTGTTGGAATCTCCCTCACTTGTCGGATGAAGATTTTACACTAGGTCCTTGACTTTCACAGAAGAACCACTTCTAGGAAACAACAGGCTACCATAATGCTACTGCTTCTCAGTCATCAATGGTTTTGTCCTAAAACCAGTCTTTCTTTCTGATAAATACTAATGAACTGTAATCATCTGAATTTGCCATTTGTTATATAATATTACAAGTTATCTTTTTATATATTTATATTATCTCTCCAACTGAAGTAAAAATTCTGCTGAGGTTGCTGTAGATGGTATTATTTTTTATTTTCTTATGGATATGACTCAGTGTATTTCACTCATACAATCAAACGTTTGATTGATTGATACCTGTGTCCTCAAAATAGATCCTCATGACTCCTCAAAATGGATCACACTGGAGACCATGTGGCCAGGTTGGGCTTTCCTGAAGATGGATTCTGAGATGAAATTTGGAGGTCAGACTATTTATCATGATGCCCCCTTCAAACTGGCAGCTATACAAAGAGGAGAGGAAAACAGAATGGGCCGAGGGAGATCTTGAGTTTCAGTGGTGGCTCAACAGTAGCTTTCTTGGGCCCAATAGATAGCTGTAGAGCTAGAATGACCCTTATAGTTTTTTCACATTGGGTTGTGCTGGATAGATTCTCACACTGTCTCACTGCTCATTACTTTTAGGTGTGCATTATCTGGGCAGAGATGTGATCTCAGCCATGGCCCATCTCTATACCTGAGGCAGTCCTCAAAAGAACAGCCAGCTGTGGCCTTCTGCTGACAGCATTCTCAGCAGTTGACAAGCAATAAGTACTTCATGGAAGAGGAGTCTGCTTGGTGCCATACCAGTACCACCCATACTGGTAAACTATAGGCAAAGGGAAGTACATTCACTCTGTAGAATTACTTCTTCACTGAGCCCAAATACAAGAGCATCCATGTCTGTCATTATGTACAGTATTTCCTGGTTAAGTTTTCACCAAATTTGTCATGGAAGGATAAGAATTTGCTGTAATAACAACAAAAGAAAAAGAAAGAAAGAAAGAGAGAGAGAGAGAAAGAAAGAAAGAAAGGAAGAAAGAAAGAGAGAACATTATCTTTGTCACTGTATCTTTGCCACTTTTGGTGTAAGTCCCCGAGATCTGTGTTGTAAAGAAATACAGTACTGACTGAAATGGTATCACAATTAATGATCTTGTTTTCCTTTTTTAAGAGAACTTCAGACTGAAAAGATAACAAGATACTCAGGATATAGGGGGACAAAAGGGAATTTGTCCTATCTGCTGGATTCTTCAGGGGAATCGTCTTGGTCCATAGATGCAACTAGCTTGAATAGAAGCAAAAATCATGAAGTTGGAAGATAAACTTGTACAAAAGCTAATGAAGGGAAATGCAGGTTTCCAGGGCAGGGTTTTGGCACTTTTCTGCCAATAGTTAAAAGGGAATGACAGATAGCCAAGAGTAGGGAACAAACAGCAAGGAAAGCACATCCTACTCCGTGTCTGGTGAGGTCGGCAGAGAGCACATCTGATGTGTTCTTCCCTCTGCCAAGAGCAGCGCACAGCTGCTCCATGCTCAGCTCCTGGCCATCTGCTCTGAGCTTTGCCTGTGTTCAGGGATGCAGCCTCTCCCAAGGCAAGTGCAACCTGGTTCTTTAGCAGACCAAGTCTACATGGACCCCGCAGGAAGCAGTGGAGAAAAATGAGTTTGAAATGGTTGGAAATATTTAGATCTGGGATGTAAACTGCAAGGAAAATATTTACTCTGTTTGTTTTAATACCACAGAGGTTTGGATCCCCAGGAATCTTCAGAGAAGTACAAAAGGCTCTTGCCAAGGAACCAATTTAACAACTTGGTCGGTGACAAAAGGGCATCCTGTTTAACTAGTCTGAATTAAATAGCATGTTTCCATCGTATTAGCAAGTCTGTCCTATCTGTTTACAGAGTTGTTTAACTCCTGAATTTTGGGTTTGGTGTTTGAATTTGGACAGAACTAAATGGTTTCCTTTGACGGAAAGCATGGATGAAAGTAGGTCATCACAGAGCTGAAAGGCCATCTCCTAGGTATTCACAGTAGATTTTCCATATCTACTGATCACATGGAGGGACTGTGTCCTCACAGAAGCCTACAGGCTACGTCTGCCAAATCCTTTACCATCTGGGTAGGCTGGAGTGTAGACACCACAGAATGTCAAAAAGAACTTCATCATTGTATAGTTTGTCAGTGAGTTCTAACCAGGAATTTTCATAAAAGAAAAATTCTGAACACGTGATTTAAAAAGTTACATATTTTGTGTCCTCTCTTTGTGTTTCATGGAGAATCCCCTGTGTGAGAGAGTACTGCCAGGTCTCACTCTGATTTCCCTGAACTTTTCTGCTTTTGTCAGTTTAGAGCAGTGTGGGAAATAGTTACTCTGAAGGGGAATCGTAAGAAAACCTATCAGCTATGTGCACAATAGATATATAGATATAGATGAAGAAAAGAATAGAGACAAAGTCAGAGACAGAGATAGACTGAGACAGAGACAGAGAGAGACAGAGAGACTGAGACTGAAGCTGGCATCATGATATTCCCTATGAAGGTCTGTAAGATATTAACGGGGACTCTTTCCTCCCTAAAGGTAGCCTACCAGGACAACACAATTTTAACCATTTTTCAATTTTCAGAAAATTAATTCATGATCTCAATTTCCCATTCCACTTTTGGATGGCTTCTGTGTCTTTTTAAGAAATTAAACCTCTTTTGCTGCACTGCCAGGTCAGTTTTACTTATATATTCATTTTTAGACATGGTAGATAACCAGCTGCTTCTCCATCATTAGTTACAGTTGCATTACAGTTACTTTTAACAGCTATGAAACAGAATTCCTATTCAGAATTTTATAACAGTAAACTACATAGACCATTCTCATCTCTCTGGTAAGGGAGATTTTGTGTCTGTGGTGGTTAAAGTGGAGTGCCAGCTGATTGGCTTTGGGAGCTGCCCGGAGGATTAATAAAGCACACTGCTGGGTGTGTCTGGGTGGGTCATGGAGGTGTGGCACTGGGGTCCCTGTCTGCTCCCTTGCCCCTTTTCTCTGGCACTGCTCCCCTCCTCTGCTTCCCAGCTACCACAAATTCACAGCGTTACTCTATCACATCCTTCTGCCATGGTGTTTCTGCCTTGGATCCTTAGCAACCATGGACTTAATCCCTGTAAGACATGAGTGAGACTGAACCTTTCCTTCTTCCAGGTGTGGATGTCAAGCATTGTGTTCTGCAATGGAAAGCTAATAAGACAGTGTCTCTCTTTCTTGTCAGTACCATTTGCAGGACCTCTTAATTCCCCTTTCTCCATCCTTGTTTAACTACTGCCACAAAAATTGGGATTCTTATGACCCCTGATATGTGCTGATCAGTCTGTAAATATGTGAGTTCCTCTGGTCACTGCCTGGTTTAAAAGAGAAAGTTAACAATCTTCACCTAACAACTTCACCATTAAGAACAAAAAGCATTTTAATCCCTGTGATAATTGTTGGAAACAGTTTAATATGTAATATAACCTACTATTGTCGTATTTCTTTTTAGTTGTATACCAGTCATGAGAATAACTGTCATGGGAAAAAGTCAAGCATGTAAAAATTTATCTTTACTAATAGACTGGCTTTCATGAGAAGTATTGGAGAAATATAGATTCATTTAATTTATAGCAGCTTAGACTAGAAAAGTATCTGAAAGATCAGTTAATCTAACTCTTGATTTTAAAGAAAGGAAACAAAGCTAGAATGAGAAAGTAACTTTTTGAATCAAGTAACACATCTTTGATGTATCTTAGCCTAGAGCTCAATTCTCAACTTTTAGTAAATTCATTACTTTTCCATAATGATCAACCTGAAATCAGATAAAAGAAGTTTCTTGAATGCTGGAAGGTCAACTAAGTAAACTATGTATTCAGCTGGCCAGAATAACAATTCTCCAACTTTCTAGACTTGAATAGACTAAACTTCCATCTGGCAAAGATTTATACATTAATTACAATACCTTGTTCCTCAGGCAAAGTTTAAATATCTCTGGAAAGTACCCATTTTAGGCTTTGTAGGTATTTATAGATAGTATGAATAAACAAACTAAGACTGTGTTTTGATAGGGTAAAGAGGAGATGTATCAGGGATTCTAAAAATGCCTTTTAATTTCAACGTAATAAAATAAGGTTAATAACTGTACACTAGTTTTCTACCACTGCCATAACAAACCATCAACAGCTAAGTGATTCGGAGCTTGCTCTGAGGTTTGAAATCTGAAGTGGTTCTCTCTGGAGTAAAATCAAGGTGTTGTCTAGACTATCCTCCCTTCTGGGGTGTGGTGAAGATCCACTTCTCAGTCTTTTCCAGATTCCAGAGGCTACCCGTATTGTTTGTCTACCTCCCCCTTCCTCCATCTTCCAAGCCGGCCACAGTGGGTCACATCCCGAGTACACCATTTCAATCTCATCTGCCTTCACTGCCATTTTTAGGAAACACGGTGCTCACATTAAATTCGCTTGGAAAAGCCACAATAATCTCCTTAGTCTAAGGTTAGTTGATAAGAAAATTAAGTTTTATCAATAATATTAATTTACCTCTGTCATATTACATAATACATCTACAGGTTCCCGGGATTAGTAAATTGAACGATTTAGGTAGTAGTATCATTTTACCTAACACAAACTGTTACAGAAAATCCACAAATCTCAATAGTCTAACTAAATAAAAGTTTATTTCTTACACGCATGATGTGTTCATGGTATGGCAACTTTCTATGTGACCAGTGAGAGAACCAGGCTCCTTCTAGCTCCTGTGTCTGTCCTTCAAACACCTTCATTCTGTGAATAGATGTATAAAGACAGTGTGATTTACAGACTAGTCCTAGAAATAGTAAATATTTTCCATGATATTCCATTGGCAATAATTTCACTTACATGGCTACAACTAAGTAGTGGAAGTTGGGAAATAGAGTCTATTTATGTTCTTGGGGCAGAAAGGAAATGTACTTAATGAAGAGCTATTCAGCTATTCCCAGTCTATCCCCTAGTTAAATATTTATTTTGTTCTTCTTGGTACACATAGAATGCACATATCCTTTTCTGAAGGTAGAAAATCCAATGCCCCTACTAGTCATTGCATCAAGTTCAAACTCTTGAATTCCTGAGTGATGCTTAGACCTCTAAACTAGGACAGAGGAAGGGTCTTTGAACCTATGAAGTACATGCACTCACATACACATACACACAAGCACACACAATATCCATTAGATGCAAGACAGACATATTGTAAGCACCTGCTTAGGAAAAAAAAGGAAAGGCATACAATCATGCCCATTGCATGGTCATCTAGTTATGATCCATACCAACTTTGAAATCTAGGTAGACAGGTATTTTGAAGAGTCTTACTCTTCTGATTGGAAATGTCTTTCATTTATTTCAAAATTACACTTCCCAGTACCCTTTTTCTCTCATGTTATTTATGGATCATTTAAATATTTTTTATTAGTAAATGTTTAAAGTACATAATTATTACATCCATCATGGGGATCTGGTACACATACATAATGTACCTTAATTCTTTTTATATCCCCTTACCCTCTTCTTTTTCCCTCAACCATTGCTCCATGTCTTTATTCCCTCTTTTCTTTTTACCTTTTAATTTAAAAATCTTCATTAGTATTTGCATGCTATTCCAGTCAGATTCCCAATTTGGCATACTTTGCAATTTTTAAAAACAATCCAATCCTTTTCTTTTTAAAATTTTTGTTTTACACATTGAGGACTATGTATTTACTAATAGCATTTCATCTCAATTTTTTTCTCAGTTTTTATTTTTTATAGTAGATGCTTGCAGTACATAATGATTATGCTCTTCCAGGGGAATTGGTACGTATAAACAGCACATGGCAATTCTTTTTCCATCCTCTTCCCCTCCTCTCCCTCCCCCTCTCCTTCCATGTCTTTGTCCCCTTTCCTATTTGCAAAAGATCTGTCTCCTTATTTCCTATTGTTTACCTTTTATTTTACTCTTGATTTCTGAGAAAATCTTCTATTTCTGTTTTCCCCCACAGACTTCATGAAGTGGACGTGGAGAACTATGCTTAGCCCTGGTGGAAGCTAGCATTTTAGTTTTGGTCTTAAATATCTCCCAAAGGCTCATGGTGTTGAAGGGTTGGCCCTTGGTGGATGGCACTGTTGAGAGTTGCTGGAAACGTTAGTAGGTGAGGCCTAGGGGAAGGAAGTGAGGTAACTGGGTGTATACTTTTGAAGGGAAAGCTTAGCCTCTTAAATCCATCTTAAATGGAGTTTTGAAAACCATATCCTCGATTTGATCTTTATATTAGGGTTGTATTGTTTTGTTTTTACTAATAATTTTATTTGATAGTGGCCATTTAGTCTTCTTCAATTTATCTCTATTACCTGGAATGCAGAACCAGTCAGGTTTATGAACCTTAGAAGTTAGTCTCTGGTTACATGTCCACCTTGATTTTTGCATCAAAACAAGCTAGTTTATGTCTATGCATATCTATTTCCTATAACATATTGCTAAGAGGCCAAAAGCAGCAGATAGAAAGTTACTTTCTTATTATCCACTTATCCAAAAAGTATAGGCTCAATAGGCATATGAGGTCTGGTCTCCCTTTCTATTTGGTGTACTTAATACTTCCTCCATATGGTTTACAATGGAATAATATGACCTTCGCCATCTTTCCTGTCTTATTGGTCATTTTTTTCTATTTCTGATTGGCATTAAGTCAATGCCACAAATTTTAGACATGTGCTCTTAGCACTCCCATATAAAAGTATTGGTTTTAAAATTAGGGTGATTTTAACTACTATAACAAACTCTATAATCTCAGAGTTTTAATGTTATTGTGATTAATTTTCCAATCATATCATGGTCTGTAATGAGTTTGTTCAGGTAGCCTTAAGTGTGGTTATTCAAGGATTCAGATTTCTTCCATACTGTACTTCTATTTTTCCATGCCTTCTAAGATCTTTCTCATTTCAAGGACAGTTGGGAAAAGAGAGTAAGGGTCCCTTGTGGGATCTTATGAACTAGGCCTGATACTGGTGTATGTCATTTCTGCTGCCATTCTGTTGGCCCATATTAAGCCATATGGCACATCTAATTGAAAAAAATAAGAGAAAACCTATTCTTGTGTGTACTCAGTGGGAAACAAAGTGGGATTTGGGTGCATATGTACAGTCTCTGTTACAATAAGAGGCACAGAACTGAGTATGTAGGCGTGCTGAAAACCAGCTATGTTATGTGGTGTTACTTAGTGCTTTATGAACTTACTATTGATAGTTATTAAACATTTAATAACAAAAGTACTCTTGATAGCATCCTATTAATGTGCAAATGATTTTAAAACTTTAAGGCATTCAAAGTATAATATAGAAGCAGAAGTCATTCATTAATTCAAGTATCTTATTGAGTACCCACCACGTATTTGATGTTGTCTTACATGGCAGGCAAATGGAGAGCAATAGTGTAAATCCTTGACTTCAAAAAGCTCTCATTATTCCAAAGTAAACATGTACTCAGGTAAATAAGATACAATTTCTTTGGTTCCATAATAAAATTGTAAACATCATCCAGAAGCACAAAGGAGGAAACTTGCATCCTAGTGTTACAGAAAGTAAATGGAGGGTGAGCAAGTAGCCAATCAAGATGAAGCATGTCCTGTTTTTGATTTTCTAAGTAAATGTATTATCTTATTAAATAGGGAAGATGTTATGAGTGGAAAGCTATCAAAATGCTGAACATGAGGCACTGAAGAAGCAAAAATCCAAAGGTATTCAAGAAGACCAGTGATTTGTGTAGTTTGACGTTTTGAGGATGATATCTTGAAATCTTAAAGTCTAGAGTAATGTTTAAAGTAAGAGAATCAGCAAAGCCATTTTTCTCCCTGTGGCGGTTGCCAGTGTTGACTTTGAAGGGTAGCTGGAATGAGTAAGTGAAATGGTCGAAGTTTGTTTTCAGGATGCTGCAATATGGCACTTGGGCGACCTCCCATGATGTTGGGTCCCTGGTGGGTCTGACAAAGGCAGACTTTCATTAAGCCTTTCACCACCAGCAGTTGGAATGCATCCATTTCATGTGAGTAGACAACCACAAGTATTTCATTCCATATATCAGTACCAGAAGCTAGAAGCTTGGAATGCACACAGTGTGCTTTGAACCTCATAATTGTTCCTTATAATAATAAATTTTTACATTTGAACCTGTGAGTTATCAAGGAAAAAGAAACTCAAAGCCACTTTGGTTAAAGGATAGACTTAAAATACCAGGAATTATAGAGATGGAAAAATACCACTTTTCCATGTTGGCCAAGGATTTATGTTTGGGGAAACAATGATTCAGAGGTGATGGCCTTTCTTGAACATTAACAATCTATACAGCAGCTTGCATCCCTGACAATGGATGGTGTGCAAATTCTAATAGAGGGAAGCTGTGACAGAGAGAAGAGAGCTGAGCCCAAGCAGCTTGACCCATATAAAGAAAGGAAACTGAAATTTTAGTGGGGAGAGGTTAAGGAACATGTATTATTAAGTCAATTCTCCCTTTACTAAAGAGTGGGGACAATTGTGCGTTAACTCAAAATATGACAATTGCTTTAAAAATGATATATCTCTACAAAACATAGGTTTCCCCAGATAATTTGTTACATTCGATTCATGCTTATCAGATTCTTAATCTTATATAAAATTTCTAGATGCAAGAAACAAATAGTTCAACACTAGAAATCCTATAAAAAAAAAAAGAACCAGATATTTTTTTCAAAGAATAGAAATGAAAAGGGAAAAATCAACAGTTGAAATTTCAATACAGTTTAAAAATTCATACAGAAAAATTATTTTATATTGAAAAAACATACTATAGGTTATAGTCATAGGTATATGAAATAGAGAATTTTGGTAATCTATTCTTAATACCTCAAGCAAATTTATAAGAAAATAATTCAATGATAGATTCACTGGATAAAGTTATGTATGTTCAGTTTTTAAGTAAGCAAGTATAAATAATAGAAATTCTAATAGAAATTATTCAGTCATATCAATAAAGTATTAAATTTGGATGCTGTTATGTTTTTATTATGTGTTTTTATTAGTACATATTTACCATACATAATGATCACATTCATCATGGGGAATTCGTACTCATACATAATATATCTTAATTCTTTATTTTTTTCCCAATCCCTTCCCTTCCCTTCAACCCCTTCTTTCTCTCCCCATTTACAAGAGCTTTGCTTCCATTTTTCTCTTCTGTTCTCTCTCTCTTTTCTTAAAAAAGTCTCTTTTCCCTTCTGTGTTATAGTTTTTATCTGGATATCCCGCCAAAAGCGTCATGTGCTCATAGTGGGGCTTTTGAAGAATGACTGGATGGAAAATGAGGGCTGCAGCTAAAGGAGATGTTAGGAGGCAGAGCCTGGCTGGAAGAAATGGGTCACTGGATTGGGCCGGGAAGGGCACAGCTCCCTCCTGGGCCCCTCCCTTCTCTGCCTCCCAGCCTTGTTGAAGTCAGCAGCTGTCCTCTGGAGCAGGCCTTCCTCCCATGCTGCTTCTGCCTTGCAGCTGTACAACTACCAACTGAAACCTCTAACATCTATGAGCCCAGATAAACCTCCCCTTCTTTAAGTTTTGAGTGTCAGGTATTGTGTCCCAGTGATGAGAAAGTGACTATGACACACTCTTACTATTAAATTATGATTAGTAGCAAAAGACAAGCTTTTGAAAAAATCTACCAAGAATACTGTAGAATTGATTCTCCTTTCTTGTTGGAGATCTTCTAAACTGGTAAAAATGTTTTTGAATGCGACTTGAAATTTTGTGTACTTATTAATTAAACAAGATGGGTTCTGGAGTATAAAACTGTGAAATCATTGTATTTTTCTTCCACTGTAAGTTATGTGTTGAATCTTTTGTCTTTTTCCAGGACAAAAGTTCCCCATAAATTTATTCTCAGGTTAGCAGTAGAGCTGCTGTACAAAAATTCCCTGGACTGAGGGGCTCATAAATCAATAGTAAGGAAGGTGACTGCTTCATTATTATTTTACCTTATTCTTTAATTATTCTTCCCTTGTTGAAGATGTTGTTTCTTGCCCCTTTCTGAGTGATGTAAGGTCAGATAAGAAAAATGGGGTTTTAAAAAGGATATATCCAATTATATAGTTGTAATGAGGGGCCAGGCAGTACCTAGATGCAGATCTTCTTTAAGACATCCAGTGAGAATACTCACTTCATTATTCATTATTCAATTGCTTGGGTCAGTGCCCCAGCGAGTTGCCTATGTGTGACATCTGTCTCAGCCTTGACCTCGGATAATCTTCCTATAGTTTCTTACTACTGTCTCATATCCCTCCCAAGCAAACCATGTGTTAGAATCCTATCTAGGAGCTCACCTCTTGCCCTATGTCACATCCATGGTGGCTTCACTTTCTCTCTGTGGTTAGCCAGCATATTCTTTTTTCCAGTCAACTTCTTGTTTTTAAATTTTTCAGATGAGAGTCAGCCTCTTTGTTTTCCAAATTCTGCCCATATCAAGAACTGAGTGTCCTCATCTGGCCTGAGGCTGGTTAAGAAAACACAAAGGAGGGGAAAAGAATGCTGAATAATATTGACATTTATCACAAAAATGATTTGTGAATCCCTCTGATGACAGCTTATCTTTTGTTATGTAGCGGAAAGTAGGGGATGGGCTAGAAGAGGCTGAATTTGTTTTTGACAAGCTGTTTTACTGGTAATATATAAATGGTCAGTTATCACTCGAAGGTACAAATAATTGTCATCTCTATCTGTCAGCTTTGAAATTTAAAAAATTTGAAAATTTCTAAGTCTTATACCTTATAAGAAAAAAAATTCTATAAACAAGTAAGTTAAGTAAAAGCTATATGCATTAAGAACTGTTGTAGCTGGGTATGGTGGCACACCCTTGTGATTCCAATACTTGGGAGGCAGAGGCAGGAGGATCACCAAGAGTTTGAGGCCAACCTAGGCTACATAGTGAGCTCGAGGCCAGTCTGAACTGCATAACGAGACCCTATCTCATAAAAACAAAATAAAACAGAAAGTCACTGTAGCATTAATTTGAAAAGTATAAAAATCCATAATGGTAATTTTGAAGTAAATAAATACCTTATGATATGAGAATGGTGAAGGAAGTCAAGGAAAGTCCATATTAAAGAAAATCATGCTACTAAAATAATAGTATCAGACTGTGTTCTCTATTAGAAAAATACAATACAATATTAAATAGGAAAAACAGGACACAAAATTGTATTCATACAACATTGATAATTATGAGAGATGTGCATTAAGGTCCTGAGACTAGGAAATCAGACAAGTTTGTTTTTATGACAGCCATATGACTTGATAATTTGATAATTTTGAGAAAGTTATTTAAATCCTGCAACTCTTCTCATGGAAAAGTGGATAATACTTTTTATTATTGTCATGAACCATTGGTAAGCTAATGCAGAGAAGGTACTGCCTGGCATTAAGTAGTACTTGCTTAGGCAGCACTATTAAAAGACCTCAAAAGACACACAGAAATGAAAATAAAGGTGATGTTAAGATAATAAGATTTGTTTGGCCTCATTTGTAATTTTCTTGAATACTATTATATTGTAATCGGCAATTGCAAAAAAACTTAAGGAAGCTGCTCATTCAGAAGCCTATACATAGATGAGACTAGCCCATAACTACTGAGGACAACTCCTCAGTGGCAGAAATCTGAATACCATGCCTATGAATCCCACTCAGAATTTTTAAATTCCAGATCCTATGTTCCTAAGTTGATCCTAAGTTGAGTCAGTGGACCTGGGAGTCAGCAAAGCATGCATTAGTGTCTGTCTGAGTTACTTTTCTAATTGCTGAGACAAAATACCCAAGTTAAGGGAAGAAAGGTTGGTAGATGTTTCAGTCCATAGTTGGCTGGCTCCTAGGCAGGATGGCATGGCAGAGGAGAAATAGTTCATGACCTAGATGGCAGAAGCTAGAAAGCAGCAAGCAGTAGCAGCAGCAAGCAGCAGTCTGCCTTTCCCATTTATTCCTTTCAGGCTACTGGCCTTTTCAGTGGTGCCACCCATACCCAGAATGGGCAACCTTAATCCCAGCATCACATCCTTAATCCCAGCATCACACACTCTAGATCCAGCCACCTCCAAAAGGCCCCACTGATGGCTGCATGAGGCTTTGGGGGAATATCTAGATATAAGCCGTAACAGTACCTGAGACCTTTTTCATTAACTTACATAATATCATTTTAATACTTTCCATGGGCTGGATTCCTATGGCCTCTTAATAAGAAATCTTCAGAAAAAGATTTGTTGGGGTCAGAGACATCCCTATAACTAAATTTTTTGTTAATAGTACCTCTAAAGAGAAATGGGTTTAAATAGATTTGACTACCATTTATTTTATTCTTTCATTTACTATGAATTTCTGCTCATGAATGCAGATTTCTCCCAGTTTACTTGTAGGAGGGAAATAAATCTTCAAGAACATAGTAGTAAAGTGGGTACTTGGAGAAGTGTTAACAAATGTAGCTGTACAACACAGTATCTTGAAAAACAGAAGGTTAATCTTTTGCTATACTCTACTAGTGTACACAAAAAAGATAATCTCTATCTGTGCTTTAGATGGTTTAAATTCTCATAGAGATCAAAGTACAGGATATAAATCTGATCCAGACTTAAGTGGACTAACACAATCATTAGAAAAAAGTCAGAGCAAGATGTGGGTTCAGTAACATGTGGACTAAGGCCACTGAACCCTGCCTTATTTATTGCTCAATGAAACCCCAGGCGTACCCTTCAACCCAGGCAGTTGGGGCTAAACTGGAAGCTGTTATTAATTCATCTAATGTAGTGATCCCCAAGCTTTTGGCATCAGGGACCAGTAACATAGAAGACAATTTTTGCACCAAGCAAGGGAGCAGAGGTGGTTTCCAGATGGATTCAAAGGAGCAAGCCACCTAGATCCCTCCAATACCCAGTCCTCAGAAGGGTTCACGCTCCTATGAGAATCTAGGGTCACCACTGATTGAACAGGAGGGGGAACTCAAGCAGTAATGCTATATGAAGCCTTACTCTGTTCACCTGCTGCTCACCTCCTAATGTGTAGCCCTGTACTTGGGGACCCCAACTTTAAGGCGATTTCCTGGTTGTGAAAAGACAGCTGGCTTCATCCATCTGTCACCTTTCTAGTTGAGATAATGAGGAAAGTAATTGCATGTGTGGTTGGAAGAGGATGAAAAAAATTTTAGAAATAAGGAATCCCATTATTACGTGTGAGAGACATTTTATATACCCTGTTTATCATCAACATTTGAATTTATAATGGAGAAACAAAGAGGAGCATGTTTCCTGCTTATAAAATGAAAAGACTCAGGAGTATATAAATGAGAAGGGCAATAAGTTACTGCCTGGGTGTTTATGTTGGTGAAAGTGATAGAGTCTAGACATGATTAAAAATTAGCCATGAAAATGCTAGGCTTCCTTTCTGCCACTTTGCCTGCCTTTGGTCAAGAGTGTCATAAAAAGCATAGCCACCCTGATCACCTGGTCTGGTGGATGGTCTATTTGCCCGGCCTCAGTTAGAAGGCTGCAAAAATGTACCAGAGTTAGTGAAGAAAAACTTGCCCCTTTGAAATTTAAGAGTACTTTTTCTTCCCTTCAGTAGTTTTTCTGAAATTCTGTGAGTAGAACTTACCTAGCTTGATTCTTCAGTACTTGGAAATTCTGAATAGTTTTTCTTGGAAGTGTTCAGATGGAAAAAAATTAAAAATGTTTCAGAAGAGCTATTAATGTTGGGTGGATTTTTTTCTAGAAGCATTTTATTTTTATTTAGACTTAGATCAATAAAAGATGAATAGTATCCTATTCAATGCAATGAAAATTGTTTTTATTAGAATTTCATGCCATAGCTTCAAGCAGAGATGAACTTGACTCTTGTTAATTATTGTCTTATTGTCTCTTGCACTGTAAGAAGAAAACAAAATTTTAAGAAAAGAACTTTCACTTCAGTTTTGTTTCAAATGGTGTGAAAATATGAGCCTAAAGAAGCAGCATCATTATTTACAGAATCTTCTCAGAGAGGACATTTAGTCCCCGGCTGTTACCCTTAATGGACCTTCCTTGGTGAAGAACAAGGACCAAATGGGGAAGGGGGTTTCCCAGAGAAAGACTAGGTTTTATTACTGAATTCCAATGGGGAAAATTCTAAAGGAAATAAAGAATAATTCAAAGAAACTCCCTTTCTTCTTAATATTTTATAATCACATATTGTACCAACAATTAAAAGAAGTTTAGGTTTTGAAACTCTCAGAACTTCCACAAATCAGAAAACATGTTGTATGATTTTCATGGTGAAATCATACATCTAATTGCTGTAGACTGGGAAAGGATGAGCAGGCTTCTAAACTGTAAGGAGGGAACTGGATATTCTGTGAGTGTGAGTCACTCACAGATCAGTGTGTCCAAGAGTTAGCATTTCTCTCCCACAGCTTTAAAGGGCAGAGGTATGGTGAAGAAAGAAAAAAAGCTTTAGAATAAGGCAGACCTGGGTACAGCTTCAGTTTTAACAGATTTCTAAATACTGCCAAATACCTCTTTACTCATTTCTGAAACAGGGACAGAAAGTAAAGAGATGTGAGGAAGTACAGTGTCCATCAGAATTCATTGAGGTTAGTAGTCTGAATATTTGGAACTGGTGTTTTGATGAGTTTGGTTTATATTTAATTCATCAATGGAATTCACTAGAAAGTATGTTTTCTCCATACACAAACCAGAAGGGAAAAGAAAGCCTCAGTAATTATACAGAAAATGTCATCCTTTGTGAGAAAGACAAAGGATTAAGAGAGGTAAATTTTAACTCGTTTACAAGTAGTTGTGTAATAATGGAAAGAGTAATATTATTATAAGATATTATTGTTTTATTAATGTTTTTAATACAGAAGAATTACATTCATTTTTTTAGGAATTGGTATTTATCAGACCTTGGTCATTTTTTATTCTCTTTGTCCTCCTTTCCTCTCCTCTTCCCCCTTTCTCATTTCCAAAAATTCTACTCCCTATTTCCTACCATTACTCTTTAATTTTGCTCTTTAAATTATATATATTTTGGGTTTCTCATATAAGAGAAACCACACTATATTTAATCTTCTATGTCTGATTTATTTTAAATAACGTTATGGTCTCAAGATTCATCCATTTTCCTTCAAATGACTCAAATTGATCTTTATTGCTGAGTAATACACACACATACACACACGCACACACACACACACACCGCATTTTCTTTATCCATTCATTTGTTAATGGGCATCTAGTCTGTTTTCATAACTTATTATGATTTGTGATGCTATAAACATGGATATGCATTTGATGCTGTAATAGGATGACTTTAAATCTTTTGGGAAGTTACCCAAAAGAGGTATAGCTGTGTCAAATTCTAATTCATGGCTTAGCCTGTCACCTTAACCTGCCAGATCTTACTTTGCTCACTTGTATGATGAAAGAAAATTCTATCTGACAATTTAAAGAGATAAACTATTCAAAACTGCCTAGACCACAGTTAATGCTTTGGGAAAGTCCAGTGTGGAAAAAAATCAATAAAAATTAATTGTAATTAAATAAAAGTGAAAAATATCCGTTCTTCTGATATATTTTAAGGATAGGATGAACAAAGATACACTTAGAGTGTTGTCTTTCTCTTGTTTGCATATTCCTCTGTATAACAGAGATCTTGTCAGAAATAGTTTTTCTCTAAGTATTATGTTACAAGTATCTTTACCAATTAATTTGCTATACCCAAGTGAGTGAATTCTTTCAAAAGTCTTTGAAACAATAAAACGCATCTGAATAGATTACATGTCCCTTTTTATGTCACTACACACAAGTCCTGATTTGTTCTTATCCATGACTTATTTCTTACTTTCCTGCTTGGTTTCTTTCTTCTTTCTTTTTTCTTTTATGCTCAGGATGGAACCTAAGGCCTTGTACATGTTAGACAAGCATTGCAGCATTGAGATACACCACCATCCTGTTTTAAAAATTCTAACTAAATTTTATTATTCCATTCTTGTATGTTTCAGAAATGAAAAATATGTATATCTTCAATGGAAAATCTGTGGTTGTTGTCAATTTAAACATATCTTGCTTGGTTATCTGTTTTGAAGTCTGAATCAAACAAATCCAATCATTGCAAAATGCTTTTCACATATTGTAAGCCAGAATTATCTGTACCACACTCCATTCACAGTGTGGTTGACTGTAAATTTTGAGGGGAAAAAATAAAGAATACCATATTTTTTTTTTATGGTACTGGGAATCAAGCTCAGAACCTTGTACTTGCCAGGCACAAGTAGCGGCACTGAGCTAAATCCCCAGCCCACCATTGTTTTTAATGATCATATTGTTTTTCATAATAAAAGTCAAAAGAGAAGAGACATTGGCAAAGAAATAGTAAATTATTTATTTACTAGATTTATTTACATTTTCTCATTTTCTTCTAGTGGTGTTTTATTTGTTTTCTCTTATTTTGTTTCTGAAAGCAGAGAAGAAGGCACTAGAGAAGACGCTATGCCTCATCTCATCTTTGAATTGCTCTTTTCCACCAATTCACAGTTGATCCCAGCAGTAAGATTTCTTCTCTTGTACTTACATTCGAATTCTTACTCCAGTGCTACTAACGAGACTAGAGTGCCTGAAAATGGACTGTTCATGCAGTTTCTATTGGTCCAAAACTAGTTAAATAAATACAAATAGAATACAGTTCTTAGGATCAAGCAATTTTACGCACATTTACAAAGCACCATTCTTAGGGATACCTGGCCCAATTCATTGATGGACATGTTTAGTATCTTTAAATATTTAGTTATCAAGTAGCCCTGGTTTTAAATATTTACCCTAATTCACAGAGATTGGCATGTTGATTTTCTTTAATAATCCGAAAATTAATGTTACAGACGCAAATCAAAGATGAGTTCCTCGAACTGTTCTTTATGGAAACTATGTGTTCAGACGTCCCAGAAGTAATGAGGTTAATATGACCTTCAAGGCTGGAGATTAGCTCTTCTGGTCTGATCTTCCATATGGATAATAAAGTCTGGAAGTAGTGATATTCCAAAGGATACAAAGGATTTCTTCCAAGATTTCAAGAACATCTCATAGTTTTTAGCATTCCTTCTCTCACATTTGACCCCAATTTATTTTCTTCCAATGCAGAAACATCTTAGCAATAGACTGATAACAGTATGAAAATTCCTTGGGACAGTAAATACTATTTTTTCCGTGTTTCACTTTTTCTCTATGTATATGTGATAACGCTGACAGGAAGTAATTAAACATAATATCTATTTTACTGCAACTAGGTTTACAGCTTTTCAACACAGAAACTCTTAGATCTTTTGCAAAAGGGAAGGGGACCGACAGATTGGTGCGGGGAGAAGAAGGAGTTGGAAAAAAATTAAGATGTGTTAGGTACCTATACCAATTCCACACAAGGAATGTAATTATTACGTACTGCCAACATGTACTAATAAAAAAATTGAAAAAAAGCAAGACTTGGAGAAACATCCAAAAGACTCACAAAATGTCTTGAAATACCAGTTTGAAAGTGAATTCATTTGTAGACATTCAGTTTTGTCCAAAGGGGAAATTGCCTGGAATGTATGCAGATTTCTCTCAGATAACAGCTGTAATGCTCTGGTTGCTGAGGTCCCCTGGAAGTTATTGAGATCATTTGTAACTTTCTCATTTTTGCTCATCTGGGAAAAGAAATGCACAAATCTGTGTCTTACAGTGTGGTGATGGAAACACTGGGATGTGTTTACTGATCTTCTGGAGAAATGAGGTGGTAAGAAGGTCCTTCACTCAGCTACAGGTGCCTGCTCTTTTCCCTAAATAAATTCAACCATGGACCTAAGAATGCCTGAAAGTTCAGTTGGATGTCTGATTAAATTATAACTTTAAATCAAGTTTTGGTGCTAGTGACATTAAGATAAAAAATTCTTCATGGGTGTGGTGGATTAACTAATGATCAACTTGGGATGCTCAGCTCAACTGAGTCAGTGTGGTTCTGGGCCTGGAAGACCCACCTGAGGCTTGTGGCCAATGGCTTAAAAAGAGAACTGGAGGGGATGACTATTTGCTGTTGATCTTCTTGGAGAAACTTGCCACGGCTGGTTTTCCTGAAGCAAACTTGGCTGTTATTGTCGCAGGAGGAGCTCATGTCCTTACTGTCACTGGGAATGGCTGCTGTTCTCCTCAGAGTATTTCTAATCTTGCCTTTGAGAGTCACTTCTGGCTCGAGTGCAAATCCCTCAGCCTGTTGGCACAAATCCTTCACCCCACCAGCAGGCTTTCTAGCTTCCACCACTGGTCTTTGGGCCTTCCTGCTACACTGGCTGGACTTGTGGAGGACATTGCCCTGGGCTCTAGAACTTTAGCTGTATGTTTTCCAGGACATTGCCATGGGATTCAGGCCCTTGGCTGGATTCTTCAGTCTCTAGTGTGCGGATAGACCTCTTGCACTCCTCTGCATTTGACTTTGTGGGTGGATATTATAAAATAATCCTGTAAATTATGTGTCCTGTATTAAATCTATTCCTTCACAAACCCTGACTACAACAGTGGGAAAAGGGAGCCCTGTGAATTGTAGGATGCTTTGTAGGTATCGTTGGTCTCTACCCAGGACATGAGAATAAACTGCTTCTGCCTACTGACTCTCCTTCAATTATGAAAACCAAAAATGTCTCCAGACATTGCCAAGGGCCGTGGGAGGCAAATTGCCCTTGGTTAAGAACTATTGCAGGAAATCTTACAAAATAATAATACATCCAGGGCTCAAGACATTACTTATCTCCCGTGTTTGCTAACTCTTGCAACATGCCCTATGGGTCTGGATATTTGAAAAGTTAATGTGTGGGCTGCCTGTTCATTATCGATAGAAAGCACATCTTGCCTTATACATATCATCCCTAGGATTTCAGATCTTCCTCCAGGCTGAGTATGTTGCTGAGTCACTCTAATGTTTATCATGTGACTATTTTAAAATATATGTACTCACTAGTACTATTTTAGGTGCAGCTGTCTCCAAAACTAGCCAATAAGTGGATCATTTGGACAGATTTTTCATCTTCCTCTCCCAGCACCTTCATGCTGTTGGCACATAGATCTCAATAAGAGCACTCACTCAGAGTGGCAGTAAGGGAAGCAATATACTGCAAACAAAGCCATGAGCCTGAAAGGTACTTAAGGCAAATAAGATGGGATGACATTTTTGAAAAATGTTTTTTAAAAAATCATACTCATTTTGGGAGGCACGCCATACACAAGATCCCCAGACCTTGGGAAATCTCTCAGCGACCTGTGCTATGCTGAGTGTTTACTCAGGAACATGGAGCGAATTTCAATCGCAGAAAGAATGTTCACTTAACGCAGCCGTTATCTCCGGGCCAAATTCTGTTCTTTGTAATTTCCCAAGTGTTAGATTGAATTTATATTTGAAATAGAAAATAAGTGAACATAGAATTTGGCCAACAGATTAATTATTTCATTTTTCTGAATTTGGGAGAATTGACTTCCGGAAGCAGATGTTTCTGAATTGTATTTCTGTAATGAAACTTCCACAAATTGAAATTCCCATTACAGTGCATATTTCAAAGGCTTGAAACCTGAAAATAACAATCACATTTCCTTTCCTGGGTGTTTCTGTTCATATATTGTCAAGTAAGTATTGAAATTTTTACCATGTGGATGATCTTTTAAATATTTGTAACTATTGAGGAGATTAACACAATTACATTTTTTTATTTCATTCTAAATAATAATCTGTGCTATTATACAGAATATTCACTAACTGAAACATTCAAATGTAAATTCTCTATGAATCCATACTTTGTCCAAAAATTGAAGCCTTGTCACCTAACATCACCTAATTCTATTTATTTATTTTATTTTATTATTTTATTTTTGGTACTGAAGATCGAAATCAGGACCTTGCACTTGCCAGGCAGGTGCGGTGCCATTGAGCTACATCCTCACCCCTCAATTAATTAATAACTGTCTCGGCTATGAGGGGAAACCAAATATGAGGAGAGAACTTTAAAAAGTTAATTATAATCAGGTGCTTGAATATATCCAATCATATCCAAGCACACTGGAAACCCTAGACTCATCTCTGCGCACTTGACTAAAAACCAAACCCATTTATTCAATATTTGACAAATATCTTTGGTTGTTTACTATGTATCAAGAACTGTCCCAGGAACCCAGAATGTAACAGTAAAACATAGAGACAGTTCTCACCTTCATGGAATTTATATTTTACTTTAGGTTAAGGGGAGACAGTAAGAAAGTCAACTGAAAAAAGAGAAAAAAAAATATTTAGATAGTGTTAAGTCCTATTTTAAAAATAAGGTAATGGGGTAGGAAATAGTGGCCAAAACATTGAAGAGAGCTTGGGCTTGGTTGCCAGGGCCGACTCTCTGGGGAGGTAACATCTGGGCTGAGACATAACAGACACAAATCATCCAGGCATGTGAGTTTAGGAAAGACCATTTCAGATGAAGAAAATTTCAATCAGAAAGGTTCTGAGACAGGACTGAGTTTCAGGTCCTTGGTTATAGAGACATTGTCTCCACATGTCTCGAATTTGGGGAGTAAGCTAGAGGCTGAACTGCATCCCTTTAAAGACGTGTGCCGAAACCCTTATCCCCAGTGTGACAATGAGAAGGTGGTCATTTGCCGGGCAGGAAGAAAAGATCTCATCAGAATGAAAAACTACAACCATCTTGGTGGCTCCTCAATCTTGGACTTCTGTCATTTGAGACATTCCGCCTATGGCAATGTGTTTTGCAACCTTAACAGATGAATACAAGGAACTGACCTTGGGGCTGTTTAAAAATGAGACCAATTTAAGAATGTCACTTGATGGTTCAAGAATATTTGATTTATTCTAAATGGAATGAGAGATTTAGAGTTATAAATTTGGAATTTTTTGATGGGAGGAAGGTGTTTTGAAAGAAACCAAAGTTAAATTTTGTAAGAATAAAATGTAGATAGAAAAGAGTCAAAGATCTGTGATCCAGATCTAAGACATTGCGATATTAAGCTCCAGACATTTAAAAAAGTGATAGCACCTGTTCTGCACAACATCTAAAAAAAAAGAAAGAAAGAAAGAAAGAAAGAAAGAAAGAAAGAAAGAAAGATGAAGAAATATTTTCCAAAATATTATTTTTACATCATAGGCAAAGACATTTCAGATGGTCCCAAACCTATGATTTCAAAACGTTGTGATAGTGCGAAAGAGAAACCCATTAAATAGAGCTTTACTTTCAATTTTGATTTTTGTTTTTTCCCCTTTAGCTGGAAATATTTGGCATGCTACTATCTTGAGAGGCTGTGTAGCAATGATGAATTGCAGCTCCCAGTCAGCCATGGGATCATGTGGTTGAAGAACTTGTATTGTCCAGTGTGCTGTATTTTTAAACTATGATGTGTGGTAAGCTAGATGTATTGTGCATTTTCAGTTTATGATATTTTCAACTTGCAATGGGCTTGTTAGAAGATAACATCATTGTAAACTGTGGAGCATTTTTACAAGAAAAAAAAATCAATCCTTTATCAGCACATGAAAATATTTTCCAAAATAGCCCACACCTGTCTTTAAAGCATGCTTAAATAAATGTAAAAAAAATTGTACTGGGCCCACTATCAGATTGTAGTACAATGAAACTATAAATCAATGGCAAAAGAAACCACAGAAATTATACAAACACATGAAAACTAAACAATACTCTCTTGAATAATCAATAGGTCACAAAAGAAACCAAGGAAGAAATCAGACAGTTCCTAGAATCAAATGATAATGCCAGTACAACATATCAAAACTCATAGGACACAGTGAAAGCAGTCCTGAGAGGGAAGTTTATAGATGTGAATGCCCACAACAGTAAACAGCGTGAGCTCAAATAAATAACCTAATGGTCCTATGAGGTACCTCAAGGTCATACAAAATAAGAACAACCCAAATCCAAAACTAGTATAAGAAAGGAAATTTTAAAAATCAGAGCAGAAATAAATGAATTTGAGACTAAAAACCAAACAAAGAATCAATGAATAAAAAGCCTGTTTTTTGAAAGAATTAGCAAAACTTTAGCCAATCTTACCAAAAAAGGATGAAAAGAACAAAATCAGTGCAATTAGAAATGAAAAAGCTGACATCACAAGAGACACTGCCAGAAATCCATATTATTAGTAGCTACTTTGAGAATCTGGACTCCAATAAATTGGAGAATCCAGAAGAAATAGATAGATTCCTATATAAATACAAATTACCAAAACTGAACCAAGAAGATACTAAAACTCTGAATAATCCAATAACAGGCAATGAAATTGAAGAAGGAAAAAACCCAACCAACCAACCAACCAACCAAACAAGCAAAAATGCTATCAACTAAGAAAAGCCCAGGACCCTACTATGGATTCACCACTGAATTCTGCAGGAACTTCAGGGAAGATCTAATGTCAATACTCGTCAAACTCTTCAACAAAATTGGAAGGGAAGGGATATTTCTAAAGTCATTCTGGAAAGTTAGCATTATGTTGATTCCAGAACCAGAAAAGTTGGGGATGGGGGGAGAGGGAGGGTATTGGCACAAAAACAGACATGTGGAAAAATGGAACAGAATAAAGGATGTAGAAAAACCTCTGGGCACATTCACTTATCTGATCTTTGACAAAGGGGCCAAAAACATGCTGGAGTAAAGATATTCTCTTTAATCAATGGAGCTAGAAAGACTGGCTATCCAGATGCAAAGGATTAAATTTAGACCAGTATCTATCCCCATTTACTAAACTAAAATCAAAGTGGATCAAAGGTCTAAATGTTAAAATTGAAATACTTAATCTGATGCAAGATAAAATAGATAAAAGTCTTGAAGACATAGGCATAGGCAAGGACTTGCTGAGCAGAACCCCAATTGCAAAGGAAATAATACCAAAAATGAATGAAGAAGATCATGCTCAATTAAAAATCTCCTTCACAGCAGTGGAAACAACCAACAGAGTTCACAAACTTGATTCTTTCCACCATTCTCGATGCAAAACGAGTTGGATGAGGACCAAATCAAATGCAATTGTTAGGATCAATGTTGATCTTATAGGAAAATTTGATTCAGTTCTTGTCTGGTTCAGTTTATGACCAGAATCATAGAAAGAATTGAGTTTGTGAAACTAGGTACCACTGTATCTTCTTGAAACAGTTAAAACATCATACTACAGTGATACAGGCATACTCATGTTCACACCAGCACAACTCATAATAGGCAAATCTCGTAAATGACCTATATGTTCTTCAACAAATGAATGGATTGGGTAGGGGATTTAGCTCAGTGGTGCTGCCACTTGCCTCGCAAGCTCAAGGTCCTGAGTTCAGTCCCCAGTACCAAAAAACAAATGAATGAATTAAGAAAACGTGGCATTTATACACAATAAAGTGTGACTCTAACATGAAGAAGGGTAAATTTGACTCATTTGCAGGAAAATGGATTAACCTTGAGACCATAAATTTAAATGAAATAAATCAGACACATAAGCTTACATATTGCATGTTTTTTATATGAGAAACACAAAGTATAAATAATTAAAGAGCAAAATAAAATGTAGATAATAGAGAATAAGGGGATAGATCTTTTGCAAAAGTGATGGCAACCAAAAATGGAGGAAAGAGGGAAGGAGTGTGGAAGAGGGTATTAAGAAGAATTAAGATGTGTTATGTTCATGTACCAACTTCCCACAAGGAATGCAATCATTATGTACTGCAAACATGCACCAGTAAAATAAAATGTTTAGTAAATATATGTAAAATAAAATGAAATAAAATCACAGAAAAGAGAACTCCCCAAATAAACATTAAAGATAGAAAAAATAAGCAATTCAAAACAAAGGCAACAGTCTGATGATAGTGGCCAAAGCTTGACCAATTTATACAACGTATACAACATAGTGTTGGATTATAAACCCAAGTTGCAAAATGAATACATGTGACTCCATGCTGATATAAATGATGGAACAGGAAGTGGATAAAAAAAGGCGAAACTTTTCTCAAAGTAATTCTGAATACCACTTGGAAGTACTTTCACCTCCAGAGGGTGAATCTGGCTGACTTATTTGAAACAACATGGGGAGAAAAGGAAGAATATTAACTGTAAATTGGAGAACACTCAACATTACTTCTTTGGGCAGGTGATCAGTGTTAACATTGCCAGTGATGTCATATGTATACTACACAGGACTTTTTAAAAAATCTCTTTGACATTCTTTTTAAAACCTATATAGCTTCTGTCTAAACATGAGGGATACAAGGCAAATCCAAATTCTATTTGATGACTCGTTCTTAAAACTATCAAGGTAACTAGAAAAAAACTGAGAACCTGTTGCAGGTCAGAGGAGACTAAGGAGACATAACAATTTAATATAATGCAGCATCTTGGATGAGACCATGGAACAGAACTAGGTCATTAACAGAAAACAAAACAAAACAAAACCTGCTGAAATGTGCTCACTTACTAAAACCTACTGAAATATGAATGTGATTTGCTATTTACTTAATTGTAATCCTCCAGTGTCAGTTGCTTAGTTTCCCATATATACATTAGTATATGGGAACTCCTTGTATTACCTTTGCGACTTTTCTGTTAATCTAAAATTATTCTAAAATAAAGTGTTTTTAAAATTATTATTTCATAGTGTAAGCAAAAATATAAAATTTATTCCCAAGGGTAAATATAATAGAATGTGCAGGAGAAAGAATTTAAAACTGTATTAAAAGACCTTTATCTGGCAGGAACTGCCGGCCAGAGCAGGAGGGGAGCCGGGTCCTGCCTGTGGGTTTGCGGGTCCGACTGCGGCCGCTGTCAGGCACCTGTTTTCCTCTCCACCCCAGAATGGAGCCAAGACAAAAGAATAAAGGAAATTAAATAGTACACGGAGATCAGGCGCCTGGGCAGCGTCTTGGATAAAAATCATGCCTGACAGAAATGTAAATCATATCACCATCATCAGTGAGCACCATAACAAAGCCATCCAGGGCCTTCAAATAAAAGCAGTTCATCTGTGCTTTCATTTCATCTTCAGTATCCAGATCACTTTCTAAAAAGGCACAAGAGGAGGAAGGCCTATTATACTCATATAAAACAATTTACCAGCATCCAGAAGTTTTCTCACATGCAAATAACTGATGTTAAGCCTCATAACAGAAGCCTTATCAAGATGTGAGCTCACATTACGGGGAAGTGGCAACTGATGAGCAAGCTCATAAAATACTTCAGACCCTTTGCTTCGCCGAGATCTGGCTGCATCTCTAGACTTTTCTTTTCGACGCTCAGAACTTATCCTACTTAAAGAGAAGAAGAAGAAGAAAAAAGAGGACGAAAAGGGACCAAAACATGTATGTTAGTTCGTTGAATAAAACTAAATTTACATTTTTCTGCTTACCGCACAATTATAACAAGCTGTATAATTAGTTATATGAGAATTGTCTAGTCAATAAACATTTTTACACAAAAAAGACCTTTATCTTTTAAGAGGAATCAAATAAATAGAAAGATATAAGAAGTACATCAATTAAAAGAAGCAATATTATAAAGATGTAAATTCTTCCTAAATTAGATCAATAACAGCAAGAAATATCCCTGTCTTGTCAAATTACCGATTTTTAAGTAATACAATTTTTAAAAAGATAGTTAAGAAATTTAAATGAAAATGATTAATTGCAAAACACTTCCAATAAAAGATCTCATATGCTGGTCACTATAATTATATTTAAATATCACCATTTATGTATTTATTTCCTGCATTAAATACTTTCTGTTCCAGGTACTTTGTAGAAACACTGTTCAGGCAGGAATAAAGTTGTTTGTGAAATCATTGCTTCATCCTAATAGGCACCCTAAACAGGATTTCAAAGGTAAATATATGAGGAGAAGGGGAAAATATGTTTTTCCTTCCCACCTTAGGGTCACAGCAGAGGCCCTATGTTAGCTTTTCATCATTATACCAAGATACCTGAGCTGATAACCTATAAAAAGAAAATGGTTTTTCAGCCCACAGTTTTGGATATTGCAGCCAATGATAAATTGCTTCCATTGCCTGGGCCTGTGGTAAGGCTGCACATCATGGCAAGAGCATGTGGAGGAATAGAACCTCTCATCTCATAGCCAGGAAGCAAACAGATCCCACAATCCCTTTCAAGGATACACCCCCAATGTCAGAATGTCCTCCCATTCAATTCACCACCTACAGGTTCCACCACCTCTGAAAACTGACAACCTGAGGACCAGGCCTTTAACCTATAGGCTTTAGGTTTCTCAAGCATTTAAGATCCAAACTATAAGACAGATTAACAAGAGAAAATCATATTCATTTACCTAATGTAAGTTTTATGGAACACAGGGGACTTCAGAAGGAAAGGAAGACTCAAAGAAATGGGTAAACCTGAGTATTTTTCATACTATTTGATGAAGTAGTGATAGTCTTGGTAAAGAATAAAAGAAGATATGATACAATGAACTACAGGAAACTGGGCAAAGGTCTTATGACCTGCTTGAAGAAATGTTCAGAATCCCCACCCCCTAAGCCTTATGACCTCTTTCAGAGAACACAGACAAAGAGGTCAGGGAGATCTTGCTTCTGCAGTTTTCTCCGGTGTCCAAGTGCCATATCTTGAGGTTGCATGTCCCGAAACTTATTGATTAATAAAGATAAACCGAAATTACAAAGTAAATTTTTGACTGGAAAAAACTGTTACTTTTCTAATTCTTCTAATCTCCTTCAGTACATTATGAATGGGGCTCTTTCTTGTATGTCTAGGCAGAGGGGATTCAAAGCACAATAAGGGAAAATCAAAAGGAATGAAAGATTTTGTGAATTATATATGTACAAAGCTGCCTTTAGGAGGCAGTTAGAGGGAAATATAACGTACTCTGTCCTGAAATAACAGGAAAAATTTAAGGTCTTGTCTACTACTCGTTCAAACCTTACAACCTCAAGAAGTCACGATTATCAATATTATTTTATGGATTAGAAAACAGACTTTAAAAGATTACACAATACATGAAAATGTGTTTAATGGTGAAATAAGGATTAGAATTTATGTTCATGTGAAAACCTCTACATCATTCTCAGAATTCATGGTGTGATAAGAAGCTTCCCATGATAGGGAATAAAAAAGAAGTGCTAAGCATTTCAAAGATTTTAGCATGTAGTGAGCTAGTTTGCTTAGTTATGAGTAAAAAAGCAATCATTCTCAGTGTCTTTTGATAATAACTCCTTAAGTCATGCAAGCTTTAAATATAAATGCTTTGGAATTCAGCAGAACTGGGTTTCCTTATTTTAAAAACTGGGTTTAAGGGCAAACCAAATAATTTCTGTAAAGGAAAGGTCCTGCCATTTTGGGATTGGTTCTAATTGGCCTTAGAAAGGGAAAGCTTCAGGGTGAATATAATAACAGGGAGTGATAGAATAAAAAGGGCTCCATTCTCTTCTCTTTCTAATCAAGGGCCCTGATACAGTAGGCACACAGCAAGAGCATTCCAAGGTTGAATCACATACTTTACTTTTTTGAATCACATACTTTACTTCCAAACCTGCTGTCATTTAAAATGTAGGCTTGTAGAAAAACAAGCAACCAACAATCAAACACATCCTCTTATCTTGGGCCAAATTTTGAGCTGAACTGAAGCAAAGTATTATCTAGAAACTTATTAAACCTTTGGCAAACTTACCGTCCTTTATTTGTTATAAAATTATTTTTAAGTTCTTGCAGCTTCCATGATACGAGTTAAGTTTAAATAAAGAGACAAATGGGGGTGTTAATAGAGACTATTCAAGTAGACTAACTTGGAACACAAGGGTGGGAACGCAGAAGCCCTTTTTTTGTATTATTACAGGTGCCCACTCTGATGACTTGTGTAACTCCTTTGATCTCCATTGTTGAAAACTACTCTGTTCCATTTCAAAAGAGTTTTCCATGTGCGCTGTCCACCATCACTGGCCTTTGAATCAAACCAGTAACAGACCTCACAGATAGAATCCCACTATCTATCGGTCATCCACAAAGAGGTAAATTGCTAAGTCTTTTGGCTCAATTACAAATATTTCTTTCAAAAGAAACCAGTTTTATTTTTAACTGTTAGTTAATATTGCCATCTGCTCTTGTTACTAATAAAGTTTAGAGTCTGGGCCTTAATCATAAAGTATTTTGCCAAAGTCTTTTATTTTCAGCTATTTTAAGGAATAAAAAATATTAACCTTAGGTAGACATTGTGAAAAAAAAAACCTTTCTTGATATTGGCTTTATGCTTTTGCCACTTATGATAATCAGACTGCTCTCTGAAATTAAAAAACCACTTTCAGATAAAGATGCTCCTGGGGACCCACGGTCAGCAAGAGGAGGACCTTGAATTTTCTAAGGGATATTTTTCTCCACAGGTACACAGTTTGAAATCTGGGATCAGTACCATGCCTAATTTTGAGGGAAAGAGAAGGCACTTCACCATGCCAAGTGACAGAATGATTATAACTGGGCCTAGTGAGGGCAGAAAGAGGGCTCAGTTTTCCTATATGCAATTCTTTAATTATCTAAGATGAAGTTAAGGAAGGTAGTGTCAGAATAATCTTAGGGTTTATAGTCAGAGGTCAAGGAATGAAAGCCAAAATTTGACCTTTAATAGTTGGCTAACCCTGAGTAAACCAATCCATACCTCAAAGCTTCCGTTTCCTCATCTCTTGTCTGAGACTCAAAACATTGGTGCATCTCAATAAACAGTGATTTAGTCCTTAGGAGAACAGCTTTTGAGTGGTGAAGCCCCACAAAGATGCTATGTAGAATAATGACTGAGTCAAGAGCCAACTGTAGGGAATATGGGAGAGTATTACAAGGAGGTGATTAATAACACAATATGGAAAAGTGAAATACCTGTTTGTATTAGTTTTCCACTGATGTAAAACTACTTGTAACAAACCTTATGGCTCAAAACAACATTTTGGAATTCACACCAAAGTCTGAAGCTATAAATACTGCTTGATGCAGAATAGATGAAAGCATTAATTTTCTTTTTTTTCTCTGTCTCTTAGCCAGAAGACAGGAAGGATGAAAAATTAAACAAGATGTATTTGACTCTTTAACGGGATCTCGCTGTTTGTTTCTGTATTTAACACATCACAGTACACATTCTGTAGTAGAAGAAACAAAAAAATGCAGAAGCAATAGTTATAATATTAAAGAAGAAATACAAAATGTTAGAATATAAATATTGGATAAACTAAAATTGCTTAAAAATAGGCATTCTATAAAGAAAATCTAAGGAAAATGTATGAGATTATGTAATAAGCATTCAAGAAAGCATGAAGGGTTGACATTTTAAGGATAAAGAAGAGGACATATGGCTGAATATTCAATATTGCATGTGGATGAAAACTGGGACATTCTGTGCGATTAAATGAATGATTTTTGAAGTCTCACCACAGCTGGTTTATGAGACTATTTCAATATGTTCTGGTGTCAATATTTGATCATTGGTGACTGGTCAGTGAGATATTTGCTTTATTCACACAGATATGAGTTATCATGGTTTTAAATAGCAAATAAGGAGTTGCCAGACTTCTGGACTTTGTCTACATCCTCGCTCTTATTAGTTTTGACATTACAGACACAAGATATCCTGGATGGACCAAGAAATTTAGAGTCTGACACCCATTTCTAGACACAGAGTCATTTTGTTTGCTTATTTGCCATGTCAGGGACCACAAAGAATTTCCTTTCCTGTACTACTGCACATGTGTGACAACGTATCAGCGCTACACATTCTCTCCTCTATAGGAAAAGAAGTCTGAGTTTTAAAAGAGCAAGATCCTGGCTCAGGTACTAATCATAAGCATCCTGAGTTTTCAGCTGTCTTTCGTAAGGTGGCTTTATGTACGTTTCCAAGAAGAATTCTAGGGACTGGATAAGTGTTCCCCCTTATGTATAAAAGGCCTATGTATTAGAAGCTTTAAGAGATGTCACCTAGTTGAAGCAAGCTGGGCAACTGTGGGCTTGCACGTGGAGGGGATGCTGGGACTCGAACCACTTTTTCTTTCCTTGCTCCAAGTTTCCATGAAATGAACAGCTTCCTCTGCCATCATTCCCACCAAGATGCACTGCATCACCACAGGCCCCCTGAAACACGGCCATGCAACTACAAACTCAAAAAAAGGATATAAAAGTAATCAAGTTGATTACTTCAAGTATTTCCCTACAGTTGTGCAAAACTAACACAAAGACATTTTATAGGAAATTCATTTATCTGCTAACTTATACTAAAGCTCACTTACTCAGAGCACTCTATGTGCACAGTTTTCTCTGTTTATAAATGTCTTTAGAGGATACATACTAAATATTTTTTCCTACTTTTGAGTCCTGATTAGAAGTCAGAGATTGTGGTGGCAGCCATGACAAAAGTACAGTAGAAGCAAGATTGGACCCAGAGTTTATTGACTTGTGCTTCAGTTCCAACTCTACTAGCAATTGGCTGTAGATAATTGATCGCTGTATTTCTTTTAACTTCCTTTTCATCTTCTGAAAGGTCAACATGAAAAAGTGGTTTTCATGCAAAGTCACTGTGATCCCTATAGTTTTAAAATTCTCTAATGCATACGTTGATTTGAATTTGTCTATAATACATCTAAACCTAACAGCTCATTTCCACAAAACTTCCACATTAACTCTTTCCAAATATTTAGTGAACATTTGATCAAAGCATTATTAATAATATAAGAAAATAAAATAGCATTTTATTAAAGTAAGATCTTGAGATCTTACTTTAAATGTTTATTCTGTAACCATGATCACTACTTTTAAAGAATTTGTAATCTACTAAAGAAAATGCCATGTTCACAAATAAATTGGACACTTAAGAGAAGGTGAAAATGGAAGAAAGAAAACAATTTTAAAGCCTTAGATTAGTTCCTTGTGTCTAGGAACTAATGGTAAGAAATGCAATAAAAGCTAGTATGGAACATTTTTTTCTGTGCCAGAACCTGGCCCAACTTCTTCTCAGGTCAAAACAATATTTCTAGCTGTCCTCTATTATTCTTCCCCTTCTACATGTTGGAAGAGGGTGACAGACATTAAATAATTTTCTCAAGGCCACAGTGCTAGACAGTGATGGAATCGGGATGCTAATATTTGCTGCTATCTGAGAGTGAACCCACTCCCTTTTACACACTGTCAAAATGCTTGATGTACCCCGATGAACATGAAGTAATTTTCAGCAAATGACATCCATGAAAACTTCATGTATTCTCTACTTAGGCTTTTCCAGTTTTTATTCAAATGTTTTTGATCCCAAGATTATCTACATGGTAATCATATGGATGAATTTGTTAAACCTTCAGTAAAATTCTTAGGACTCTGGACTTTATTTGACTTAATTTCAATGGAACCATTGGTTTTTATGGATAGGCAAATAGCTCATTAAAGTAGAATTTTAAGGAACCTATTGTCATATGGCTGGGATGTGAATGGACAGATGATAGCTTACTTAGCTGGCTTTTTATGAGCCTGAATTAATCAACATATTAAACATCACTGATAATATTGAGTATGCAGAAAGGAAAGGAAAAAGTAAGATACTTTGTGGAAAAATAAAACAAATCAGCATGAAGACATTTCCTGAGTGTAAACATTGAGAGAGTAGTTGAAGAGGTAGGCATTGGAATATCCAAGTGCCTAGAATAATGGAGGATCACTAACAGGAAAAGGTAAATCAAAGACAAGTGGTGACAAGCATTTGTGATACCAGCAAGACACCCAGATCTTTGAGTCCAAGGGCTAGTTGGAAATTCAAAATAGAATTAAAGGGAAAATATCACAGCTTGAGACACAGATTTAGATATGCTGGCATTACTAGAAAAAGAAGAACATTGAAGGTAAAGGGGCAAAGGAGAACAGTTGGAGAATTAAGCAAATAAACACGGCTGAAGTGAATACCTTCACTGACACTGTGCCCAAGAAACAGAGGAAAAAACAAAACTATATTCTCAGAAGGAGGGAACAAAAATATAACCCAAAATTGCTCTCAGATATAGCCATCTCAAGAAGATGAGGAAGAGAAATACAGTTCCACTCCCTACCCCGCTTTGTCCATATACCTGAGTCTGCAGATAATACTGAATCTTAAAAATACTACATTTTTCTATAATACACAAATGTAATGTCTTTTCTATCTTAAGTACTTATTTCCCACTATGGCCTTAATTTTTGCGATTTAAGGTGTGACAATAAAACTAGCACACATTTCTTTCCTTCACAGTTTCACAGACAGATTTGATTTTACTCTGGATTTCACAACCTCAACATGTGATTTTTCCCTTTCTTTATTAAATCAAGAATTTTCACCTTTTAACTTAAAGGAAATATTGTGTGGCTTGTTTTTGAAAATATCTGAATCTCCAGTGTCACTACTTTCCTACTTTGGGGCTGTCATTAAGTAAAATACTTATAGATAAGCATTGCTATACCATGACACTTAATCTGATAACCAAGACAACTGTGCAGTAACCCATCAAGGGGATAGTACATACTGTGTGGATACACTAGACAAACAGCAAAATTTTATCGCACCACTCAGCAAGATCTGTAATTTAAAACTTATGAATTATGTACTTCTGGAATTTTTTCATTTACTTTTTTGAACCATGGTGACTGTGGGTAAATGAAATCAAGAAAGTGAAACTGCAGTTAGGGGGACTACTTACAGAGGTAAGCATGGTAAGTAGGTATGTTTCATATATTACAATGGCCAGTACTACTTGCATTTCCAGTGAACTTACAGTTAAAATTAAAATCAGTTTCATGCTACAGTAGGCATGTAAGTGGAAATGGGTTTTATATCTCTTAATAATAACTCTTTACATAGAATATCTATAAATCTTTTGAGTTTCTATAAAGCAATACATAAAATAACATTTGTAAACACCTGGAAAGCAAAGAACATATCTGATCAAAATTATTTGATTCCCAGAGCATCGGACACAGCACCTTCGATAGACAGAATTCTTTTCACATTCTGACTGGCAGTGCTGAGCTCGGCCTCCATCAGGTACTACTTGAGACCAACTAAGAAACATTCAAGTGTTCTCCCCTGAAAATACCTTATCATCAAGAAATTTCATAAAACATATTTCCAAGTTCATCCTGGAAGCAAAAGAAGTAAGGCAAGAAAATATCAAAACTGATAGAATATCAGAAAGGCCAAATTTAGATGGCTCCAGCTTTTGGTGAGGGTTCGGGGATTCCTTTTGCTTTAGAACCAGTTTCTTTTCATTCACTAGGCCTCGGGGCATACAAAAGTGTCCTTCCGTGCAATGGGGACTTAGCTTATTTGTGCATGGGGGTAAGACAGCCTTTCATGAATATAAAACCCCATCATTATCTCATTTTGGTATATTCTGAGATTTTCCTAAACAGATGTCATGGAAAATTCATTGAGAAAGAACATAACTTATTACAAAAGTAACCCACAGATTTTATCTTTCTCTTTTGCCTTAAAAGTTCAAAGCTAGGAGAAAATGACTTAATTGAGATAAGCCTTATAGGAAAAAGAACCAAAGGGTTATTCATGTGGCATTCACTGGGTAGTATTAAGTGAATTGTGTTGGATGGAAATTGAAATGCTCTGTGATCATATTTGGCACTTAAAAATGTTCCATTTTTAAAGTCTTTAACATTCTCATTTTGTATGTTTCTTTTCTTCACATATCAAGAAGATGTTACTGTGAATAGAAAAGTAACTTTCAATTTATTTTTCCATGTATCAGGCAGATTTTCTCATAAACAATTGACAGACTATTGTCCCTGATACCAAAAAGAATACATTTGCAAATGGTGGACTTAGTTCAGGACATGCCAAAGTACTAATAAATGGTACTTGACCATTAATGAATCAAATCCTTGTCTTTGATTGTCAGTTAAGTTGTAGGTGAGTTTATCATTTGAATAAAGAAGTATTCATAAAGGTCTTTATCCTGGCAAATAGTTTAGAATAAAGCTGTTACCAGTGTTATGGAGCAGTAGCTAGTCACTTGAGGGATACCTTGAAATTTGCTTTTCTCCAAGTCTGAAGTGTCTGGCAAGCATCTGAGAACCAGCTAGATCTTTTTTCTTTGGTGTGTTTTAAAGAAATGTTCAAATCATCATCTATCTATTAGAATGGCTAAAACCAACTGCGATAATACCAATGTGTGGTAATGATGTAAAGCAACAGTAACGGTTCATGGCAACACAGAATGGTATCACTTGGGAAATAGGTTGGGATTTAAAAATGCACACATGAATGGTTGTAACGATCTTATGTAACTTGCCAAACTTGGAAACAATCCAGATGCTTTTCAGTTGTCAAATGGATAAACAAATCTTCATATATCCATGCAATTGAATTGGTTTACTAAATAACAGGGATGAATCCCAAATGCATTTTGGTAAGTGAAGGAAGCCAGACCCCAAAAGCTACATTCATAGCCTTTTAATTTGTATGACATTCTGTATAAAGGCAAAATTATAAGGACAGAGATCATTGGTTGCCGGAACTTCTGAGTAGGGGAGGAGTTAAGTACAAAGGACCAGTGTGGAGGAAGTGAGGGAGCACTGGAATGGTTGTGCAACAAACCCCATAGAATTTTACACTACAAAGAGTGAACTGTATTATAAGTAAATACTAAAGGAAAGACTATGGACTTCCTGCACAGTATTTCTTTTTACAACTAGAGTTGAAATTCAATAAAATAGCTACAAACTAAGTTGTGCAAACATTTCTATAAACCCTAAAGAGAGGCTGATAGTAGGAAAAGCAGAGCAACACTGGACTTGCTTCTTCCTTAAGTCTATTTGCCTGGGATACAGTTCCCTACTGGGAAGACTTTTCTGTGTACTTGCTTTGGTCCCTGACTTTTTACCTACTTTTTGCTGTACTTGCCATGAGTACCTTCAATTGTTTTACCCCTTCAACTTCTTGATCATCAGTCTATCACCAAGCCTCAAAAGAGAAAGGTTAGATCACTTAACAATTCAGAATATAATTATTCAGTATCTACTATGTTCCTAATTCTCTTCTAGGCACTAGAGATTTATCCGCTTAAATGTGTAGAATTCATCGGCCAATGAATAAAATTAAATTAGTTTAAATGTGTAGAATTCAAGATCTACCCAGTAGTCTCTAATTGGTATTGTAGTATTCAGTAGTCAAACTCTTTGCCTTGGACTCAATTTATGTATTTATCAATCATTCTAAGCTTCTAAATTAGGAGAAATTTCAATTAGTAATTAAAGATAATTATGAAAGCATAAAAAGACAATGTCAAAAAGGAAAAAAAAGCAGTATTAGCTTGGTGGCCTCAGTCATTTTCAGTATTGTTGCTCTAATTCATAACTCTAAAGACATTACATACTCTACAAGTTGAAATTCTGGGAATTAATTGATGTTTTCATTTAGTTATACAATGTTAGGCAAAAAGTAATTTTTTTTCGTTTGAAAGTAATACATAGAATTGAGAAGTGGTGCTTGCCAGATCCTAGGAGACTAGGTAAGAGCATTTTATCCTTCAGGGATGAACTACGACTTTGTAACAGATAAGTTAACAATGATATGAACAGGCAAAACTGTTCTGCATGGACTGGGGCTGGAAGCTCCCTAGAACTTTGAGAAAGAGTTTCAGGAACAAGACACAATCTTTCCATTGTAGATGAGAGTGTGTCCAGAAATTGAAAAATATGCTAAGGAGGAATCACAATTTTCTATCGGTGCTGTAACAAATTACCACAAATTTAGTAGCTTAAAACAGTACAAATTTACTAATTTCCGTTTCTGGAGTTCAGGGTATGAACCGGGTTCTGTTGGACTAAAACCAAGGTGTTAGCAGGGCTACACTTTTTCCTGGAGGCTTTAGGAAATTATGCACTTTCATTTGTTAGCTATCTTGTGCCTTCCTTGGCCCATACTCACTTTCATATGCAAAGGCAGTAATGGCCAGTCAAGCACTCTGATACTCTTTTGCTTTGCATCTGGATCATCCAGGATAATCTTAATTTCATTCACTATCTTAATTCTCCTTTGCCATATGATATAATGTATCCACTGAGTCTGGGGATTAGGACAAGGACATTGCTGAGACTACATTATTCTATTACAAGTGTAGCCACACCATTAAAAACTCTCATTGTCTGTTATAGCTCACAGAATGTTTCCACATATTAATTCTAACCAAAGGCCAAATTGAAAACAATGTGTAACTGTTGACTAGCTTCAGAAGGATTTTCTATTTCATTTACCACTATCTCCAATATGTTATGCAGACACTTCCCAGGTGGGTCACCCTTCAAGAAAACAGGTTAATGTAGGCTGTCTCTTCACTCTGTTAGTGGTTTCTCTTGCTCTGCAGAAGCTTTTTAGTAAGATGAGATCCCAGTCATTGATTGTGCTAGTTCATGTGTGACTGAGGTTTTGTTCATAAAGTCTTTTCCTATACCAATGTCTTCAAGAGTTCTACCTAACCTATCTTCCAGCAGGTTCAGTGTTTCTGTTTTAATGTTTAGATCTTTGATCCATTTCGATTTTAGTTTAGTGCGTGGTGAGAGATACAGATCTAGTTTTAATCTTTTTGCAAGTTGAACCCACTTTTTCTAGCACCATTTATTAAAGAGGTTGTCTTCCTCCAGTGAGGATGGTTGGCTCCTTTGTCAAAGATGAGGTGGCTGAGTGTGTCTGGAGTTGTTTCTGCATCTTCTAATCAGTTTCACTGACCCTCAGGTCTGTTTCTTTGCCAGTACCATGCTGCTTTTATCACTGTAGCTTTGTACATAGGTTCAAGTTGGGGATTCTGACAACCCCTGTCTTGTCTTTGTTGCCTAGAATTTCTTTTGCTATACTAGGTCTCTTCTGGCTCCAAATGAATTTTTGGATTGTTTTATCTAGTTCTGTGAAATATGCTGTTGGAATTTCAATTGGGATAGCATTGAATCTATATAGCAGTTTTTGAAGTATGACCATTTTCACTATATTGGTTCTTCCTACCTGAGGGATGTCTTTACATTTTCTGATATCTTCTTTGATCTCTTTTTTCAGAGTGCTGTAGTTTTCAGAGTAGAAATCTCCTGCTTCCTTTGTTAGATTGATTCCTAAGTATTTCATTTTTTTTTTTTTTTTGTGGATGGATGGTATTGTAAAAGGAATTGTTTCTCTAGTTCCTCTCTCATGTGGGAAAAATTTTTTAGCAGCAGTTCTTCAGACAAAGGTTTATTATCTAGAATATATAAAGAACTTGAAAAAATGAGGCCCTCCAAATTTAAAGACCCAAGCCAAAAATGGGCATTTGAAATGAACAGATATTTCTCAGATGAAGAAATAGAAACAGCAAATAAGCATATGAAAAAATGTTCAACATCACTGGTCATTTGAGAGATGCAAATGAAAATAGCCCTGAGATTCTACCTCATTCCAGAAAGAATGGCTGCTATCAAGAAATCAACCGATAACAAATGCTGGAGGGGCTGCAGAGAGAAAGGAAACCTTTTCCACTGTTGATGGGACTATAGACTGGTGCAACCACAGTGGAGATCCTCAAAAAACTAAAATTAGAGGTTCCATTTGACCTAGCTATTCCCCTTCTTGGTATCTTCCCAAATGAATTAACAGCATCATGCCACAGTGATATATGTGCACCCATGTTTATAGCAGCAGAGTTGGTAATAGCTAAATCTTGGAAACAGCCCAAAAGCCCATCAACTGGTGACTGGATAAAGAAGATATGATTTTTCTATGAAATGGAGTACTACTCAGCCACAAAGAATGATAAACCAGAGACATTTTTAGCTAAATGCATGGACCTTGAGGCCACACTCTTAAATAAAATAAATAGGACATGTGTGTAAATACTGAAATGTTTGTCCGGTGTGAAAAACTGAAAGTGTAAATAAGGACCAAAATGTATAATAGATGATATAATATAGGAAGAAAAAGACCAATGGGGAAGAGGGAGTTGAGGGGGCCGGGGGCGGGGAAGGAAAGAAGGGAAAAAATATGAGAAAGGAAACAAAATTTTTGTAACTAAGGAGTGGTGATGGGGTCGAATGGAGGGAGGGGGAATGGGGAAAAATCAAGAGTCGAGATATATCATGTACAGGTACAAATTCTCAATGTCGAATGTTATCATAATGTATACTTAAAATGTACCAATAAACATAATGGACAAGAAAAAAACCAAACAAGTTAATGTACAGAGGAAAACAAACAGCCTAATGTTACTTACCTGTTTTCTTATCCTTCTCAGGCAGCTCATCCTAGGTCATTCACCCTCAAAACAAGATCACTGGCCCCCAGCTTCACTGTGTCCTCATTCAAAGCCATGCATAGGGGTCCATTCATATCTGGAACTAAATCCAAATTCTTTTGCACTGACACTGAAAAACCAGTTGTTCTACCATCTTTCCTGCAAGAATTTCAGGAAGCTTCAAGTGGAGGTAAAACAGTTTTGCAGAGTTTACATATGACATGCTAGTGCAATTCCCTGGTTTGGGGAAATTTTTAACAGATTTAGCTCTTTGATCATCATTTTTCCAGAAATTGATTTGAGATGACACAAATAAGAACCACAAATGTCTTAATATTTTACTTTGTTATAGGAATTCAAGAAAGGTGAACACTTTTTAGCAAAATCTGAATTACTTAAGTTTATTATGAATTTCATAGGCATTTATCAGTTCTAATCCTAAGGGAGGCCATGCATACACCTTAAAACTGTTTCGTATTCTTCTAATTTTGTAACAGTAAAACAAACCCAAACCCTTACCAAAGAGTGATTTCATGCATTAAATAAGATGAAAAATAATTGTGACAGTAACTCAAGGATTTTTACACATCAAACAGTTTAGATTTTTCTCATCTCTGACCCCATAAATATTTTCATGTGCTAAATATAAATGAATCTGAAACATATAGGTTAAAATAAATATTCACTTTTCAGCAGAAAAGGAGAGGGCTTAGCACAGTCAGATAATAAGACTGATCAGGACCATCAAAGAACACAAGATTGATGGATTTTTTCTGAGTATGACAAACATATGCAATAAATACCCCAAATTTTAATTAGGCTCATGAAGATCTGGAATAATGACTACCTTTTCAAGGTGCCCTGGAAGTTAGTGCCAATACCAATGTTCCAACCAGTGGTATTTAAGTGAAAGTGTGATGTAACTTCCTAGAAGAAGGGGATATGCTCTTCCTCCTTTTCTTCTTTCTTAGGGAGCTTCAGATATCTGATTGGATGTTGGTGTAGAGAATGAAAGGGTAGCACGTTTGAATACCCCGGGTCTGTACTGACTGTTTAAACCGCTGTTCTATTTTCTGTTACTCATGGGCAAACCTGACCTGCTTAATTCAGTTAATGACTCTGAAACTATCACTATTTTAAAAGCTACTATGAGAATTATATAAGATTATGCATGTAAGTTATCTGGCATAATGGTTGCCTATAAAAGGTAAAATAAATTTTAATTTCTTTGTCTTTTCCTTGCTCAGGTTCTAAAGATGACTATCTGGGAAATTATCTCCACGAGTTTGATTTTCAATGCTAATGGCAAAGAAACATTTTAAACTCTGAAATAGAGGTGCCTCTAGAAGAATAATAAAAGGACTTCTGTTTTTAAATTCATTCTTTTAAATAAATGTATCAAACATTTTGAGTACTGATTATGCCCCAGGCACTATGGAAGGGTTGTCTCTTTAAGGGAGAGGTAGATTTTGTCTGTGATAAGCTCAAATTCCATCTGAAAAGAAAGATGGAGAATCATCTTTAAACCACACTGTTGGAGATACAGTGTGAATAGTGAGTGCTAACTGGAAATGCTCACTTGAAGTGCTATAGGAATAGAAAAGGAAGTGGCTCTGCCCAAGGAAGCAAGGAAAATTTCAGCAGGAAACTTAAAAGATGAATTGGTCTTTGGTAGGTAGTGAAGGAAAGGAAATTTTTATTAAGAACAGAGAACAGCACATTGGGGTAGGAAGTGCATATTTAGTGGCCAATTATGCAGTTTTTCAAAAACTAGAGTGTTAGACATGAAATGAAAAGTGTCCTGAATAGTATGTTGTCATCCAGTTGTGACAAATAATAGCTCTAATGGTAGTGTGGAAGACAGATTACCAGGTCACATGGTTCCACCAGAACCTATATGATATATTTTCAAGGTGCAATTAAAAAATACTTATTTCTGCAGAAATGGTGGAGGTACAAGATTGCATAAGTCCTTTAATTTGAAATCAACATAATTTGATTCTTTGAATGTTGTGACAAAGGAGAAAAGTCTGGAAATCTCTTCGGTTCAGATTAGCTAAGAGGCTTACACTGCTATTAAGAGAAATTAAGCAGATAAAAGTGAGCGTGGTTTTTAGTTAAACTGGAGTATGAAGAGTCTTATTTGTCCCTGTGGCACCAGGGGGAGATACTTGGTTGCTGGTTGACAAAATGAATCTGGAGGTTAGGGCTGGTAATTTCTGAATTATACAGGGAAGTTGTCACCAAGTGGAGAGAGGCAAAGACCTGGAAACTGTGATCTTTAGGAAAAACACTTTTGAAACAAGACAGAAAAGTTGAAGCCTGAGGAATATATTCTTTAACAGAGAAATCAACAAGGCATATCAAAAATCAGTTCAGAAGTTAAGGAAGAAAATAAGAAATTTTTAAAAGTTAAATTATGTAATTCAACACTGTAATATTCAGAAAGATTAAACAAATGTGTATCATGCAGCTCTGGATCTGACAGAGATTTAACAGTTATTCTAGAAGTTTTACAACTTGATTTCTTTATATTTAATTCTCTCATCCATTGTGAGTTATTTTTGTGTAAGACATGACGGAAGGCTTGAGATTTATTTATTTTTGCAGAGAGCTAGTTGTTCTAGTACAGTATGTGGGAAAGATCTTCAGTCTTTACTGCCAATCTGTTATCTTGACTCCTTTGTAGAAAATCAAGTTATCATATTTATAGATCTATTGTTTGGACTCGGTTTTGGTGTGTGGATCTATTTTTCTGTCCTTATGCAAATATTATATTACCAGAATGGATGTTGCTTTTCAATAAAAGAAAATCTGATAATTTAAATCTTTGAGCTTCTTTTTTAAGTGTTTATGTTTCTTTGTTTTGTTTTCAGGCTTTTCCTGGCTACCTTAGGTTCTTCTAATGCCCATATAAATTTCAGAATCATTGTTTTAATTTCTTAGAAGAATCTACTGCGATTTATATTGAGACTTCATTGAAATCTATGAATAGATTAGACACAAAATTTACATTTTAATGTTGAATTTTCTCATACATGAACATGGACTAAGTTTCTATTCAGAATTAATAAGTAAGAGGACTAAGGCAGGAGAAACCCAAGTTTGAGCCCAGCCTGGGCAACTTAGCAATTTAGCAAGATCCTGTCTCAAAGGAAAAAAATCTTCTCTTTTCTTTTTTCTCTTCTCTTCTCTTCTCTTCTCTTCTCTTCTCTTCTCTTCTCTTCTCTTCTCTTCTCTTCTCTTCTCTTCTCTTCTCCTCTCCCCTCCCCTCC